>PITA01004542.1:0-122162 GCA_004023965.1 Spilogale gracilis
CTCCCTTGGACCCCCCCGGGACCAGGACCCATTCTCAGCCCCAGAGGGTTAAAGGTCCCCATGCAGTGCCGGAAAACAAAGCTAACTGGTCCAGACAGGGGCCTGACCTGACTGGGCAGAGTTGCCCAGCGACGGCGGGGCCAGCCTTGGGTGCTCTCCCCTTTGCGAGAGGTCCTTTCCCACGGCTGCAGGGAAGCGGCCCTAAGAGGCTGCCAGCCAGAGGCTCACCACAGGAGAGACAGTTTCAGTCTCATCCTTGATAAATGCCTAGCGTCCAGACTGCCCCCCGCCCGTTCTGGCCAGCTTCCGGCAGAGCCCGACCTGCCTCCTCCCCTACTTGCTGCTCTATGCAGCCCCGAGCAGGCTGGGCCAGCTCCCCCGCCCTGCCCCGGCCCATGTGCCCTTCACTGATATGCTGCGCCTCTCGGCTGTACAAATATCTGATCTTTGCCTTACACGAGAATGAATGGGAAATCATTAGGCAACGAGCTCATTCATCAAAAAAAAAATCTGTTCCTCAAACACTGGGCACTTTCCAGCCTTCCCCCACCTTGCCGCACAGAGAAGATGCACTTGTCTTGTCACTTCTATCACCTGATAACCCACAGTGACATTTGCTCCAGGAGAGAGATTAGTTGGTCACAAGGGAAGCAACGGGCCAACATTCTCTGGACACTGTCAAGGACATTCAGACTCGAGGATTCATTCAGGAAGAAGGGATTGTAACTGGGTCCCCTAGATTGGCATCAGACACTGATGGTTGTTGCTGGCTATGACCAGAATAGCAAGTGCTTTGGGAGAACTGGGGTGGTCCCCAAAGGTCTCTAATGTCCTGTGGTCCACAGTGTTATGACTCCATGTTCTTATGGATGTGGGGAAGGTCAGAGCTGGAAGGGGTCTCAGAGATGACCTGGCCCAGTGTCCTTCTGCTACAGGGGAGCTAGTCAGGACCAGGGACGCCACACTTGGCTGCGGTGGCTTGGTGAGTCCGTGCAAATGTAGACCCCAGACCCAGGTCTCATGAGACCTAGTCCTGTGCTCTGTCCACCGCCTTGGATGTCTCTAGGTTTTTGGGGGGAATTCTCTTGCCCTGGTTTTTATTACTCTCCACCCCTCTTCTTCCCTTCCAAAGCCCCTTCCCACTTGCCATCTTCACTCTGTGTCTGGGAGTCTCTCTACCCCCCAAGGAAGAGGGCCACGGGAAGACCAGGAGCCCAAGGCAAGAAGTGACAAAGGGCACAGAGCAAAGACCACATTCTCACTGCCAACAGGTAGCCTCTCACATGGAGGAGACTTCCAGTCTCCACTGAAACTGGAAATAGGGCAAACCAACAAGCAACGTCGGCATGAAAACCCAGGAGGGAAGAAAGACCATTTATCAAAGTGCCTCAGACCTTAAGTCATGCAACTCTGACTTCAAAGCCTCCCTACTGCACATCAATATTCATACTTTGGAAGAAGGAGACAAAGCTAGCGGTAGGGTCCAGGTCAACTTTGTCCTGTTGCTAGCATATTTTTAGGGTGTTTTAGTGTCAGCAACTATGTAGAAGTATGTGACCTCCCCTCCCTCATCAGTTGTCCTTAGCCACGTTTCCCTCTTAGGTCTGAGTGGACAGCTGCTCATTTCCCATGAATATCAGTGCCTTCCTCTCTGGACAAAGTCTCAGAGACCTGGAAGGTGTTGCTAGGGCTGTAGCAAAACTTGGGATAGAGCTTTTTCTGTGGGGTCCACCTGGCATAGGGATGAGGAATTAGAGCAGGGAGAGCATCCTTGGGGCAGGAGGAGTTTGAAGGTTCACCTTTCTCTGGCCACCATTGCCTTCAGATTTGATGGCTCAAGAAACACTGGTGATGTCTTCAGTAGACTCCCAGGCCGGTCACTTGGCAGTTCTACCCCACTGATGGCTGGCCTTGGCACAGCCTGGCATTCAGGGAGGTCCCAGGGTCCTCGACTGTGACACTGGTTTCTCCCGAGGCTAACTTACACTGTGATGGGAAAGTGGGCGTTGGAGTCTGCGCGGGGTGGGCAGGGTCGCGGTGCGTGGGAAGGGGCTGGAGACCAGCGCTCAGAGGACTGTCTGGGTGGAATCCCATTGCAGACGGAAGCCGGCATCAGCTGGGGCTTCTCTGTGTCCTCTCAGGGATGGAGCTTACTCTTCATCCTCCCCACGCCTCTGCAGGGTGGGTATTGTCACCCCCAGTCTCCAGATGAGGAGACTAGAGAGCCGACAGCGTGCTCAAGGGTGCAAAGGCAAGGGCTCTCCCGCCAGCCTCCTCCAGGGTGCTGCCTCCCATCCTCCTCTCTGCCTTGCCAGCTTCTAGGACGCAAAGCACAAACAAACAAGGGCCTCCTTTAAATTGCCCTGGGCAGTTCATTCTCTCCAGCCCCGAGGCCTGGGCCTCATTCCAGCTCTGTCTTCCAACACTCAAATCCTGGCAGGGTATTCAGTTGAGTCATGACAGGCCATCTCCAGGAGCAGTGGAATGCTGAGATTGGTTTCTGGCCTTTACCAGGCTCCACCCTCCAGAGAAGGCAACTGTGGCTTTAAATAACATTTGTTTTCTCACCTAAGAACTGCTCTGGCCGTTGGCGTTCTGTGAGCCCATAAAAGGTCATCCCTATAGATGCAGGAAGAAGACCCTCCTCAGGGGGCTAGGCGGAGTTACCACTCTCTATCTCCACCCTCCCAGTACTGCCGGTGGTCTGAGGAGTAAACAGCTCTTCCCACGAGGATGGGAACTGATAGGGAGGCTGCAGACTGGTGAACGCATTGGACGGAGCCTCAGCCAAGAGGGATACGGGCTGTTAGGACACAGATGAATGTTGACAAAAGAAAGGATGTCACTCTCCAGAAACAGGTAGAGAGCTGTCAGGGACAAACCCAGGGAAGGGCCTGTGATGTTGTCCCAGCCCTTTGGGGCTCGAGCCCAAAGTTCTACCTGTATGCCTTTGTGTCGTCTGTGGTTATTTCTTTGGTTAGCCCTTGGTGTTTAGAGAAGTTCCTATGTATATGACCAAGCCATCTCAGGAAACCAGGAGTAGAGCAGATTTGGGTCGGTACTTGGGTTGGAGCTTTAAAGAGAGTGTACAGGCAGAACCTGAAGGGAGCAGCTAGGACCAGAGAGAAAACCCACAAGGAAAGTAGGGAAGACTCAGTGGGGCAAGAAGGGAACTACTGTTTCAGCCCCTATTGCCTGGCAAGTCCTCTTGGGAGCCCCTCCCTCTGAATAAGCGAACCCCATCTTTGAGGGGCAGGATGGGAAGAGTTGTTCCTCCCACGCCCTTGAAGAGCACTGGTGGAGGGCTCCTTCCCTAGGGGCCTCCTGATGGAGTCCACGCCTTCTGAGAGCCTTTGACTGACTCACATCTTCAATGACACATTGGACCACATGCTAAGAAAAGTCCAACTTCCAGAGAAAAAAACAGCTCTGGTGGCGTGTCACGATGCAAACATGAGAAGCACTGCCCTTCTCCATGAGCTGGGGACAGGCTGGCTTTGTGACTTGAGGCCCCTGCTAGAAAATACTTCCCCCACATCCCAGAAACCATCTCCATCTGAGTCACCCCCCAAGGCCCCTGCTGGAGTAGCCGAAGGTAGAAGAGCAGGAGGGAAGGCCCTAGAACAGCTAAGTCTGAGAGCCTTGAGGGCAGCGAGGAAGAGGGGTGGGACGGGGGAGAGCCCTCCCCAGGTGTTTTGAAGGTGGGCGTTAGGGCTCCAAGGTGGCTTTTAAGAGAGAAATCCAGAGTCTGAACTTCCCCCTTGCTTCTGAGCTTTCTTGGTAGTTGGGGGGTGGGGAGGGGCGGGAAGAGGCGGGAGGAAAGACAGCCAGTGAGCACCTTTGTAATTCCAATTCCTGCTGAGAGAGCTTTTTTTTTTTTTTTTTTTTTTTTAAATATATTAGTAAATCCTATCCAAGACTGGGCAGACACCCAGCTCTCTTTAGGGAGTGAGTGTTCCCTAAGAAAAAATAATCCCCCAACCCTATTTGGGCAGTTAAGCAGAGGAGCTCTGGCTGAGCAGTTGTTTCGGCTTGCTGGAGATAAGAAGGGCTGTGTTCAGCAGTGTCCTCCAGTGTGGCGGCCAGCCTGGGCCTCCCTGGGCCACACACACACACACACACACACACACACTGGGTCCCTGACACAAGCTTGTTTGATTAGCTTTTCGTCCCTTCCCCACGTCCCAGGACTCCGGCAGTCCTGAGCGGGACACTTTTGGTGGCCCTAAGAAACCACATTTGGAAGAGAATAATCTGGGGGACACCTTGTGCCCTAAAGATTACATAGCTTATTATATACCCGAACGGGGTGGCTATCATAATCATAAGCCCATGACGGCTTCCCCTCTAGGTTGTGTCTCCCACGCATTGATAAAAGAGGATATAGATTATCTCTTGGTTTCACTCATGAGGAAGCTGAGGATCAGGGAGGACATCTGTTTGAGGCCACGCAGTCCAAGCGGGCTGGTCTGTCAGGACCCATGAGGTATTGGGCAGACGTGGTGCCGGCCCGCAGGGACTCGTGGGTCAACAGGACTTGGAGGTGGGAGACGGGACAGGAATCCTGCCTCTGCTGTGTGGCCTCGAATGAATCACACCACCTCTCTGTTTTCCTCACTAGTAAGATTGAGAAATTACCTGTATTTGACAAGGCTGTGCTAAGGACGCATTAAATATCAATGAGAAAAGGCCTTCCTAGATTCTTGCCGTAGATTATTGTCCTGATGCTAATAGCAATGATGCCCAACATGTTTCCAAAGCATTGTCCGAATTTATGACTTCATTTAATGGTACAAAATCCCTATTTCGATTTTATAGATGAGGCAAACTGAGGAAATTTCTGGAGCGATGTGGCTTTGAGGTGCTAGAACAGAGAACTAAAACAAATCATTTTCTTTAAAGGTTGTACGGCTGTACAAGATTTCGCCCTTCCTTGCCTCAAGGCAAATGATTATAATTTTGTTTTAGATATTTTGGAAAATACAGAAAGCCACACAAAGAAGAAACACCTCTCACCATAAGCGCATTGTCCTAAGGTAACCACTATTACTGTTTGATGGAATCCAGAGTCCTATTTCTTAGGTCACATGGGTGCAGTGAGAGGCGGGAATGTGCTGCAGGCTCCAAGTGCTGATGCACCGGCTAGGCGAGGACGGTAAGTTTCTGGGACTAAGTGATCCTGGAAGAATGCTGGGAAGAAGGGAAGGATGTGTATGGAACAGGAAGAAGGAGATGGTTAGGTGTGCAGGTCTGAGGCTCAGAGGTGGGGGAGTCAAAACAGTCTCATGGGTCTGGTGGGCTCCAGACCCAGCTTCTCACCATGTCCCCTCCTGATCTGTTATCAGTGAGCTCCCAGGATGCCAGAAAGGCTGCGCTGGTCTCTTCCCTGGGGATGGGGTTGACACACGCCCGGAGGATTGTGGGAGCCTGATGACCTCATGGTGAAGCTGGCCTTCCCCCTGGGGGACCCCCGTCAGCTCCTCAGTGGGCAGAGCATCCAGGACAGCTCCAACCAAGGCCTGCCTCCAGCTATTGGAGGTATGACGTCTGTGTAGCTCTGTTTCCCCACGAGAGTGGCATGGGGTCACTCGGTGACACCCGTCACAGCTGTGGGAGCCTTCCCGCTATGGGGACTGGGTCACAGCCAGCTAGCCTCTCTTCACGAACCCCTGGGTCCAGACTAGTAATGGCGCAGGTGCTCGGGGGCAGGGACCCATCTGGTTAATAATGATGTTGCCAACAGGTCTAGCTTATTACCTCTATAGGGCACTACTGAATTTACCAAGCTTTTTGCACATTGTCTCATTTAATTCTCAGCACGTCTTTGTAGGGGCATGTCCCAATTCTGCAGATAGAGAAAATAAGCTAAGAGAGATGAAGTGTACTGTCTGAAGTTTTGCACAGAAAGTACTAGAAACTTTCATTTATTTTTCTCTGTGACTTTATGCTGCTCCAAAGAGGATTTAGCTGGCTCCCAGACCTATCACGTGATCAAAACAAAGTTTAACATGTCGTGCACATTAGTGAAAGAATCCTTGGAAGACAGTCCCATGAAGTTCAGAGGGGCTACCACACCACCATGCCATGCCATCAGGTACACATTTGGCATTGAGCATTCTAGCAGGTTAACTCAAAGAGGGAAACCTAGTCCTAGAACCGTGTGTCCATGAGGTAAATACAGACGAGGTGGAAAACAAAACTATTCCTGGTCTTAGCATAGGAGAGAAGAACGAACATCACGGGGGCTGCCCAGGGCATGGTCTTCAAAGTCCAAAACCTTGTCAGCCGCACAGGTGAGAGAAAGAGGTTCCAAAGTATTCGATTATCAGGAAACTCCATCCAGTGTTACCTGGACCACATAGCCCTTCAAAGCCTTGTTTCCCTGGTCTGTAAAATGAGAAGGGATCTTTGTAATTTCTAAGCCTCCTTGAGCTCCTGCCCTGATTATCACAGAGAGGGGTTTGCTGGGAAACTGCTAGCTGCAGAAGGTGTGGCGTCAGGAACCCTTTAGAGACCCAGGTCCTGCCTCGTCCTGGGGAAGGCGCTGGGCTAGGGAAGGGCTGCTGGGTGCTCTGCGGAGCTGTGAGCTCTGTCGTCTCCCCCTGCCTGGCCTGGGAAAGTGCTCTTTCCACTCCCATTTGGGTCCTCCCCACCTGAGGAAGAGTGGCCCCAGCTGATAGGACAGGAGATGCTCTGTCCATGCAGGAGGAGAGACAGGTAGAGGTGGGGGAGGGAGGCAGGGGGAAGAAGGAGGCTCCGGCTGTTGTTTGGGAGGGCGGGAAGCTCTGGGCAGCAACGGGGGGCATAGGGAAGGAGCCCGACATGGAGGGATCCACGAGGCAGTTGCCCTCCGTAGCAGCAGCCCCGGGAGCCGTGGGAAGTGGGGGATGCCCAGCCGGGAGGCTGATGCCAGCCCAGCCGGGTGTATGGCCTTGCCTACATGCCAGGCTAGGATCTTCCAGACTCCTTCAGTGCCGAGAAGCAGTCCCTCTCAGAGAGGGAAGGAAGGACCTGGAAGAACTTCTGCTGGGGGGCTCAGGGACCCACTAGCTGTGGCTCTGCACTGGGGGCAGGCAGGAGCCCAGGCTCCTTGGACCCTCCCCCCTTAAAGGTACCTCCTCGCTGGAGCCTCCTCCTGCTGTCGCCACTCTGCACCTGGTGCCTGGAAGGGAGGGGAGAACCATTAGTGTCACCTGCTCACCAGTGGGAGACATTAGCTGGCGCTGGTAGAACACACGACCTACAATTTTTAGACGAGTTACAATAATGGAGCTAATCTGGTGTTTCATCACTGTGCTGTTGGGTGAGCAGAGGGGGAAGAGAGGCCCAGGGTCTGGTTTCGAACACGCAGTCAGTGCAGAGCGCTGTGCATCTTCTGGGGCTGGGGAGCCGGGCCTCCACCCCTTCCCTTGGCCTTCTGCCCCACTCCTGGCTTCTCCCTCCAGTGATGTATTGTCAGAATGCAGCTTGAAGAGGGTGGAAGCTGACCCCAGCGAGCTGCCAGAAGCAGGTCCGTGGCAGGACAGAGCAGGCAGGGATTTGGAAGTTTGCAGAAATGCTCCAAGAGTCTGCCCTGCAGGGGGCAAAGCCCACCGTCATTCCGTCTCACCGTTAACCCCGTTTTATGCCGAGAAGGTGAGGCCACCTGGTACAATGCTTTCATTTTACAGCTAAGGAAACCGCCTTGGGTGACTTGCCCTAGATCATTCTGCAGGTTAGCATCAGGGTTGGGATTAGAACCCAAGCTTCCTGGCTCTAAGCTTATCCTCCTGCTGGGGACACGTGAGCTGGAGCCTGGAGCCTGGAGCCTAGAGCCTGCAGCCTCCAGCCTGAGAGGACTCATCAGACGTCTTCCTTTACCCTTTTTGTTGAAGGTGCTGATGAGTGGGGAAGCCCAGGCTGGGAGAGAAGCTGGGAGAGCAGCTTCCTGGGGGGCAAACCCCCTGAGAATGGCTGATACTCAGGGTCAGACAAAGTCAAAGAAGTTCAATGACTTTCACAGTCATGCAGCCGGGAAACAGAAGAGCAGGGACTTGAACCCTAGGTTTTGCCCCAAATCCCACACGTTCCCCACTAGGGTTGTTTGTTCTAATTCCCTTTATGCAGACTAGTGATTCCCTCCCCTTTGGTTGGATGACGAGCCAAGACTTCAGTTTCCCAACAGACCCCCAGTCAAGAGTTCTTTGTTGAATATTTTGGATCTACATGAGGATCACTAAAATGCCTAGGAACTGTAGAAGTCCAAAGACACTGAATTTCTGGGCTTTGGAAAAGAGAAGGTGGTGAAAACTGATACAGTCTTCGAGACCTTGAAGGCATAATGTCTGCATCATAATGAAATCCTAGGCAGGAACTGGAAGGATAGGGCATACCTGCACTGGGAGGCAGTGGGTGGGACATCAGGGAGAATTTCCTGAGTTCTAAGATGGTGGAATGGCTGAGAAAAGTGTAAGATGTTTTAAAAAGGGGGCTTTGTTGCTGAGTTTAGAAGTCCTGATTAGAAGCTAGGACTGGATGAGTTGACCAATCACTTGTGGTCTCTTGCTGTCTAGAAACATGTGATTGGAGTGGTCTTGCACAGATCTGCAAAGATCCCACATCAAGGGAATGAATCTCCAGATACAGCACACACACCCCTCTTGGGAAGCCCACAGGGACCACAAACCATCCCCTCACCCAAAACCTAGGGGAGCAAGAAGATGAAAGTGAGGAAAATAGCTCCCACTCCGCAGGAGACAAACTTCTTCACCTAAGAGTTTCCCCCTCCCAGTCCTGGTGTCTGCACCCTAGCTCAGATGGGAAGATGGGTGTAGAGGGAGCCTTGGGTCTTTGCATGGGACAAGGATTTCTGCCTACCGCCAGTCCAGCTTCCTCCAGGGAGGGGGGAGGGGGGAGTGAGTGGCACATGCGCAGCTCCAGAGGAGGTGGAGTGACATGGTGGAGAAGACTAAAATCTTCAGTGTTAGCAGACAGGAGTCCAAATCCAGACTTGGTCAATCACTCTGAGAGCTTAGGCAAGCTACCTAACCTGTCTGAGCCTCAAGATGGCAATGATCATGGGCTCTTCTGAGGAATGTGGTATGAACGAAATGAAGAACATATTTGTCAAGTATCCAAATGCTCCATATATGTTAGTCTCCTTCTCTCTTGACTTTGGCTTTTGTCACCAAAATGAGTAGGTTAAAAGACGTAGAAAAAACTTCAAAATCCTGGCCTGAGCATGTATGCTCAATTGGTTCTTCTAACTGGAAAAGGCAATGATTCTCATCACTGGGTTTCTTTAAGAGGGTTTCTTAAACCCTCTAAATTTGGGGCAAGTGCCTTCTTGCTAAAGCTTAGCTATCCAGTGGAGGCATGGTGCATTGAGAAAAGGTGAAGAGTGAGAGTGAGCATGCTGCTCCAGGGAGATCTACATGGCTTTGATCCATCAGAACCCTTGTTTGCACCCAA
Source organism: Spilogale gracilis (assembly GCA_004023965.1). NCBI lineage: Eukaryota > Metazoa > Chordata > Mammalia > Carnivora > Mephitidae > Spilogale > Spilogale gracilis. Next base: position 9,451 of record PITA01004542.1, read on the forward strand.
CAGAAGGGAAGAGACCCTTCCATCCTCCGAACTTTTGCTTGGTGGCATTGATATTGACTGACTTTGGTTATGTTCCATCCCGCAGTGATTCTGCTAGGGTCTGATCTAGGGCAGCCTTATTTCCCTTGTGTTGCAAATCAAAGATGCCCAAGAATCACCTGGGAAGTTTCTCAATCATCCACACCCCACTTTTGGAGGTTCTGACTTAGTCTGTCTCGGGCACAGCTCAGGAATCAAGCCTCCACCTCCCCGGAGAGAGGTCTGGTATACCCTATGAGGCTCAACCCTGAAGCCATCTCGTTACCTGGGGGGGAGGGCATATGGAGGGGGGTCCTTCCTGGATAGACCAGACACTGAGGTTAACCGAGGTTCACTCCTGTCACCCACCCTCTTCACCACCTTCTTTTTTTTTTTAAGATTTTATTTATTTGATAGAGAGAAACACAGCAAGAGAGGGAACACAAGCAGGGGTAGTGAGAGAGGTAGAAGCGGGCCCCGGGTCTCCGGGATCATGACCTGAGCCGAAGGCAGTCACTTAACCAACTGAGCCACCCAGGCGTCCCTCTTCACCACCTTCTTAACCAGGTGCATCCCACAAAGCTAAGTTGTGCATTCATTCAACGATTATTTGCTGAGCATGTGTTTCATACCATGCACTGTGCTCAATCTTGGGAATACAGTAGTGAGTAAAATATAGAACCAGGACTAGGGTGAGGGAAACAAGGTGCTTGGGGGGGGGGGATTGAAGGAGGCCCTCATTCTTGGAGGTATGCATGAACCTGAGAGGGAGGGCCTCCTTCCCTTTTTGCTTCACCCTAGTCTCAAACCTCGTGAAAAAGACCCAGTCCCTGTCCTTTCAGAACACACAGTCCAAAGCAGGGGTGAGGCTTGGGAGGGAGTGGCCTGAAGGGTGAGCAGGCACCTGTCATGTGAAGAGCTGGGGAAAGAATGGTCAAATGGAGAGAGCAGAATTGCTGAGTCCTGGGCGTGGGGCGACCCTAGAATACTTCAGTTGCAGTGGGAGGGCGAGGGTGAAGACTTGGACCCTGCAGGTCTTGGTAAGTGTTTTGGATTTTATTCCTAGTGAAAGGGGAAGATACTGGGGCGGGGGCGGGTTTAAACAGAGGAGCGATGTGCTCTATCTTATAACTTCGCAAGAGCACTCTGGCTGCTGTGTGGAAAGTGGGACAGGCGAACGCGGGAAGCAGAGAAGTCCGTTAGGAGGTCGTTGTAAGTGGGCAGATGAGAGATGGTTTTGCCCTCTGTGTACTGCAGATGGAAGGCAGTGGGCAGGCTGGAGATTGAATTTGGAGGTGAAATTGACAGGGCTTGGTGATGGACTACTTGCAAAGGAGAAAGGAAGGCAGGCAGGCATGAGACTATCTCATTTCTGGCTCGAGCAACTGGGTGGATGCAGGAGCCATTTCCCCAGCTGGGCAAAACAAGGGGAGGATGCACATGGCAGACCGAAGTTCACCTTTGAACATCTGAGAGATCTGGGATTTCTGTGAGACGTCCACATTGAGACGTCATGTTGGATATATGAGTCTGGAGTCTAGAAGAGAGGTCCGAGAAGGGCCATAAATTTGGGAGTCCGGAGAATGGAAATGGACGTTAACATTATCTATGAGCAGAGACAGAGAATGGGTGTTTAGAATCCCACTGTTTAGAGGCAGGGATGGGAGAAGGATAGAGCAGGAACTGGGAGGGAGAAGCCAGAGAACTGGGAAGAGAACCGAGGGCAGGATGGTCAAGGGTAGGAGAGGCTGCAAAGAGCCTCTTCATGCAACAGCCACACCACAGTAAGACCAAGAGATTCTTGCGTGTCGGAGCAGGAGCAGGGTGAAGACCTAAACCCTCAGGTCAGCAAAGAAGCAAGGAAGCTAAAGCTCCTGTCACCGGCTGTTTGAGCCTGTGCCCGTGGCTTTGGCATCTCCAGGGCACCTGTTTGCACAAATGGCCCTCAGCTGCCCCAGGAGGCCATCGTGCTGGACCAGGGCATCTTCCCACCTGCTGAGAGCCCCTGCTGCCACCCCCCACTGCCAAGATGCCCACCCTCTCCCGGGGGAAACTGACAGCTATTTGATAAACACAGAGCAGGACACCTGGAGGCTAGAAAAGAAGAAAGACTCTCATCGTTAACTTCATTAATGTGCCATTTAGGACTCCCATGGACAAGCACCCATGGGGCAGACTTTCCAGCTTGATCAGGCATTGCCTCCATCTCTTCTAGAACTTTCCCAAATTCTACTCTCCTCAAGTTCCTTCCACCCCCTCACAGCCCCTCTCCTTCTCCGCCTACCTTTTAAAAAGTCATTAGGAAGAGATCTGTACCTCCTAGTGTGATTCTGACTCACGGATATTTGCCCAAAAGTAATGGTGCATGTGAAACACTAAACCTCTTTTTGAGGGCAGGTTCATGGAGGAGAGGCTGAGAAAAAGTTTCCTAAATAAAACCATCTGTTTCCCTGAAGATGCTCAGATACCGAAACATTTGCCTCCCTCTCCCCGCCCCTCATGTGCTTTAATCTCTCAGGCCCCAGGAACCCAGCCCAGCCTGAGGATCTCACTGACTTCCTCCTGCATGCCCCACCCCCCAAACTGAGGGCCCCCTCTTTCCCCAGGGCCAACCAGGGCTCTCAGGCTCCACACCACAGGCTGCAGCTGGAGTCCATTGAGTTGTGTAAGGCATCTCTCTCCAGCCAGATCATTTATTCATATCACTGCAAAGCCCTTGGGGCAGAAAGCACTTGAGAGAACAAGTAGGCAGAGATGGAACTCAGAACAAATGGAACCTGCCCCAGCACCCCGCAGGGAGCCCGAGCGTCACAACAGCCCTGTCCGCCCTTCCACCTCAGCCACCCCCAGCATTCTCCCCAAAGCCCTGGACGCTCCAGCCCAGCCTGAGTTCCTCCCCGCCCGCCACCTCCAGCGCTCTCAGCAGGAGTCCGGGAAGCAGTGGAGGAAGGAGTGCACCCACCCCCGGGGATCCACTTGCAACCGAGAGCAGAGCCAGCCTTGGGGCGCTGGGCGGGCAGGGTGTCAGTCTCTGCTCTCCTCTCCTGCAGCCCCATCAGCTGGCACGACACTAGAACCTGCTGATCTTGTCTCAGAAACGCCCCACCTTTGCTTCAAGGCATTTGTAACACTTGGTCTTTCCACGCAGAGACACTGGGGACCCCTGAGTCAGACCAGGGGGGTCAGAGTAGGCAGCCCAAGAGGAGGGAACCGAGCAGCTGGCCTGGAAAGACGAGTGTCGTCCAGGGACATTAGAGGTAGGGACGGAAGATTCAGGCAGCAGCAAGAGCAGGGCGGGGAGGTGTGGAAGATGAGCGTTTGGGGAATAGGGAACCTTAGGGAGGCAGGATGGTGTGGTAGCTGACACGGGGCGGGCTCCAGCGCCTACTCGCCTGGGGTCAGCTCTGCCCTTTCTTGGCCATGTATCCTTGGGCCAGTCGCAACCTTTCTGTACTTCAGTGTCCCCGTGTGGGCAACGCGGACAATAACACTACCCATCTCGTAGACTTACATGAAGATTCTATGGAGCTTAGGCGCTTAGGACAGAGTGGCCCATGAAGAATGGCCGTGGACTTGAAGCAAAATGACTGGCAAAAAAGGCAAGGGCCGAATCGTGAAGACACTCGAATGTTTCGGTACTGTGTGATGCTCAGGCCGGCTCCTGGAAGCTCAAGGAAACGGGCTGAGGGGTGGAGGTAGGAGCTCCGCATGCCTCCTCTCGGAGCTGCTTTTTATCTGTTGTACATATTTGCACTTCTGGAGGAAGAAGAGGTTTTCCATCTGCAAAATGGGTCTGAACTGGGGAGTCCTTGAAGGGTTTGGAGCAGAAAGGGAGGGCAGGTCAGAGGGGCTAGGCAGGGAGGGAGGTCAGAAAGCTCAGAGGTAGGCAGGGAGGGAGGTCAGAAAGCTCAGAGGTCCAGGCGAGCGTGGTGTGGGTCAGAGCTGAGATACAGAAGGAAGGCGAAGAGAGGCCCCAGGCTCGGAGGACACTCGGAAGGCAGAACAGCATGGAGGGCTGGGTGTGGAGTCTGCGAGGGGGCACCAAAGCTGGGTCACTCCCGGCTTCCTCGCTGCCCCGGCCATCCGCTGTCCACAAGCCTGCTGAGGTCTCTGCTTTTCACAGGGAATGAAATGCAAACATCTCTCAAGGCCTCTGAGATCTGGCTCTGCCTCCCTTGGCTCCTCGCCCCCCCTCCCCCGGCCCGGTCCTGGTCCCCACACTCTCCAGCTCACTGCCCCGAACCAGCACATTTCGGGGGGCACTGCTCACCTCCCTGTCTCCTCCTCTTCCTGGTGGCCAGCTGTCCCCTCCCTCTTTCAGGTCTGACCACCTTCTCGACCGCTCTGTCTCATGGGGCACCCCCACCCACCCATGTCATGTCACCAGTTCATTCACTGTCCTCAGATGCCCTTTTGCTTAGTTTATTTTTGTCTCCCTCCCCTGGAATACAGGCTTCTGGAGGGCTGGGACCCTGTCTGTCTTACCACTACTGTCTCCTCACATTCGGGAACTTTTAGTAGGTGGTAACAAATGAACAACACCCATGAACTTGGTCTCCAGAGTGGGTGTATGGGCGGAAGGTGACACTGTGGACTGAGTGGGCCAGGGGCCAGTCCAGACTCCTAAGTAGGGGCTGTGAGACGGACAGGCAGGGGCCCTGCCCTGTTCCCAGCCTCCCCTGGGCTCTTTCAATCCCCACCCTGCATCTCACTTTTGAACACACAGAACCTCTCACGTCCCCTCCCTCTGCCTAGCATGGCCTTGCTTCTTTTCCTCTGCTAGAAAACTCCTTTGACTCACCTGCCAGACCTATGGAAAGCAGACTCTGTAACCCGGGGCACTTTATTTTTCCCTCTTCTCCACCCCCACCCCCACATCTTGCCCAAGCCTCTCTTAAAGCACTGATCAAACCAACATACTATGCTTTCTCTCTCCTGGTCCTGCCGCAGGACTATGAGATCTTTATAATATTTGCAAAGATAGAAGTAATACTTGTAATGGCAGCTGGTACTTACTGAAAGCCTACTCTGAGCGAGGCCCTGTGCCAAGCACTTTACGCAGATGATGTCATTGAATCCTAACAACTACCCTAAGAGGTAGATGCTGTGTTATCAGCCCCATTTTATAGATTAGGAAGCCAACACCACGAAAGGCTAATAAGTAAGTTGAACTGCTCATCAACATCCAAGCTGGAGCTTGGACCCTGAGCTGCCCAATCCCCAATCCATACTCTCAGCCTTTCTCTCATCAGCCAGTACTTCCTGAGCATCTACTACGGATCAGGCCTTGGGCTAGATGTGACAGGTGTGATGATGAGTGAAAGCAGACCCCGTCTCTGCCCTCAAAGAGCCCATGATCTAAGGCAGGAGCGATAGGAAAGTTACGGTGGTGGCCTGGGCTACAGGAGAGGAGGTCTGTGGCACTTTGGGGGCAGAAGCAGAGGAAATCGCCCAGCCCCAAGAGCCAGCCAGCCTCCACCTCTGACTCAGCTCAACTCCTGATTCCAAGCTTCAGGCCTTCACGGAGGGATCGCTCCCGGAATGTTTTTCTACCCATTGGAGCCAAGTTGGCTCCCACCGCGTCTCTGCCAGGCCGCCCTGCCCTGGGGTAGCTTAGCAGCACTTCCTACTTGTGCTTCAGAGATCCTTCTAGGTCTCCTGTGGCCTTCCTAAAAGTGTAGCAGATGCTTCTCTGCTGCTGATGAGAGATTCAGACAAGCCACTTAATGATTAAGAGACAAGAAGCATTCTCTAGGAGATGGGGAAGCATGGTTCTTGCTTCACTCAGCCTGGATTCCCAAGACAGACACGGAGCTTTGACGCCACTCATGGCCTATTTGGGAGGAAGAGAAGAAGGCTAGCGCTGGAGAAGAATATGACACTTGGGGGCAGCAGAAACTGAAGGAACAAGAGCATTTGGCGTTCAAGGCGAAGTTGCTAGATTCCTTGAGGCGGGGCCGTAGAGGAGAGGCAGGCATCCTTGGGCCATGTCCACTGGTGATGTGATGGTAGGTTTCCCAGTGTGAATCCCGGTTTTTATGGCTGGCAGGGAGGGACCTGGGGGCTAGAACATTTAGGACAATCCTCTCATTTTACAGAGATGTGAAGTGACGTGCCTGAGTTCTCGTGGCTGGTTGGTGGCTGAAGGACTGAAGTCCCGTCTCCTGACTTGCAGTTCACTGCTCTTTCCTGGGCAGCCCACAGACAGGAATTCTCTCTCTGCGTAGGGCTCCGTGAGTGCATGATGGAGGAGGAAACCTGCAGACAGCCTTCTGGGGAGCCAGCAAGAGCAGTGGTGTCCCATGGATGGGACTTTCAGAATCTTACTGCCCAGACGCCTGGGCCCTGCGGCCAGGGGAGAGGGGGCTGTCGTCAGGTGGACCGATTGCACCTAAGGACAGACTTCTCCGGGCGCCAACGCCCTGGCTTTCCCTCCCCTGGCAGCGGGCCTGCCCCCTCCAAATTCAGGCCAGGACTGAGAGCCAGTGCTCCTGGGCCCCCATCCACCCCATCAGCCTGCAGGTTAAGTCGAGAGGGCTACGTTGGTTTCTGCCAAGGTCCAGACAGTGCTGACCTCTCCATCACTGGGGAGCTCATTACCAGTCAGGGGCCCCGAGGCGGCCTCTCCTGACAGCCAGTGAAGATGAAAGCAATATTGTGCGGGCTGTTTTGTAGCCCCTGGTCACCCTGGTTTTATTAAAGCCAAAGTCTCAGGCATCATTAATGAGCATAAAAGGCTGGCAAGGCGTATAGGATCCGGGTCTGAATCCTCCTAAGACAAGGGGTGGGGCAGAGCAAGGATGAGGTAAGGCCACCCAAGGGGCTGAGCTGGGGCCCAGCTTTCCAGAGAGGGAGGTGGCTTCCAGGAGAGGCTGACTCTCTGTTGGCTTAGCCTCCCCATCCCTCTATTTACTCAAAAGTAACTTCGTTATTTTCCTTTGTCAAACAGGCCAGTCCCCTGCTGCCTGCACCCCTCACCCGTGATCCACTGAGCCAAGGGCAGCCGACTTGCAGGCAGGCCCCGTGAGGCCCAGTCACCCAGCCCTGGGCCCTGCTGCAGGCTCCGCAACTCCTGTTGTCTCTCACCTGCAAGTCACGGGGGGATCTTGGCTTGTTCCCTTTACTGTGGATGGACGAAGGAGTTCACGGTCGGGAGCAGGGACCAGGGTGGGGGTAGGGAGCCCAGATGCCACAGTCCTTCAAGAAAGGACACCCCTGCAGAAAAGAGGGGGGCCCTGCTGGGTCAGCGCTCTCAAGCCATCCTTGAGAGCAGCGCAGAGAGCTGCACGTGATTCCATTTACCCCGAGGGATCCCCGTACCCCAAGCCAGTCTCCTGAGTCCATGAGCAAATCAACTTGGACTCCCCCAAATAAGACAGCCTTTCAAAGGGCCACTCTGCCTTGTAGGCTGACAGTGGTAGGGGGGCCAGTCCCTTCAGAGGGGCCACAGGCTTCCTTCCCATGCCTACCCTGAGGGCAATCCTGACGCTGAGAAGCACTCCTCCCAGGGCTCTCCTGGCTAAGACAGGACCTTGGGTTTCTGACTGCATTCATGTAGCAGCTCTCGTGTTGGGCCACCTCGAAGCAAGAGTAGGTGTAAAGGAAAGCCTCTCCCCAGAGGGGCCCCCAGTGACCAGAGGCTAGTTGGAGGGCCCGGCGGCAGCAGAGGGGGCACCTGGCAGCACTTGTGGCTCAGGGGCGGAGGTGCTGGGTGTGGGGGAAGGGTGCTCTCTGTGGGCTGGACCCTGGATTGTCCCTGCGAGGACAAGAGGAGGAACATCCTGGCAAAAGGGACCAGAGCTGCACCAGCCCTGTGGAGCAGAGGGTTGGCATAGAGGAGTAGAGAGAAATAATCAGGTGAGGAAGTCAGATGGGACCCCACTGTTGAGGGACCTCAATGCAAGCTAAGAAGATGGACTTTGATTCCAGAAGCTGAACAAGGGGAGCCTCTGGGGGTGTCTATATAAATTAAGCACTCAGTAGCCACACCACTTACTTAACTTGGGCAAGCTACTTAACTTCACCACAAAGTCCTTTTCTTCTGTTTGCAGGGATAATAATTGCACCTACTTTGTGGGCCCGCGGTGAGTCTCACTGAGATCATTTGGCAAAGGACTTGGAGTATGGCAGACACATGACTGAGTCTGAAAGGTTTCTCTAGCTTTGAGCGGGAATGAACCTCGGAGGCTTATGAGGGAAATAAAGGGGGCTGGGGACCCCTCCGTACCTCGGTGCCTTGGTCAGAGCTAGAGCCTCCAGCGGGGTGCACCAGGGACCTGCTGCATGAGGGGAAGGTCACACTCCCTCCGCACCATGCCACAGGGCCGTTTCCTGTGTCATCCTCCTTGGGCTAGCGGACTAGGGGGACAGGGGACACACCCAAGGGAGATGGGAGCCGGCACCTTCTTCTAACTGGGGCACCCCCGCGAGACCATGTGTGTGTTGGAGGGGGACTGCATACTCTCCCCAAAGCAGGGAGCCAAGGTCTAAAAGAGCCAGGGTCACCAGGAGGTGCTCCATGGATGAGCCGGAAGGTGCTCCAAGATTGAGTGAGTCGGAGGAGCACTCTCCTTAGAGTCGGGATTCCAGCGGAGTCTCCCACTAGCTGCGGAAGCCTGGCCAGAGCTCTGAGACCCGAGTTTGAACATGGAGCTCTTCAGTCTGTGAACTGGAGGCAATAAGGACAATGCTCCCTGCCCCCCGCCCCCCAGAGTTGCTGCCGGGACAGGAGCTCGTGGGTGGTGGGTGTGGGTCTCAGCTCACCCGCTCTGTGCCGGTGCTCTGTGTGCGGGGCGGGGGGGGGGGTCCCCCACCTCCCCGCCTCTGCAGAGTGCATGGCTCTGCCCCAGCCAGACTTCCTTCTGGGGAGCTGGGAAGCTTCCCTTTCTGCTACTCTGGGATTTAACGGCAAGGGCAAATTAAAAGACCAAGGCTGAATCTTGCACTAGGGCGAGGGGGGTACTCGTTCCGCCTAGAGGAGAGCTCTGGGACCACAGGATCTGGAAGGAGGTGGGAGAGGCTTGGATTCATCTCCAGCTGGAGCCAAGTATCAGGTGTTTCTAGGGGCTCTTCTTGAAGAGAAGGGACAAAACCCTTGGTGTCACCTTTGACTGCTCTCTTTCTCACACATCACCTCCTCAGGGAGCCCTGCCCTGGCCAGCCTGTCTAAAATTCAAACAGCCCTGGCCTCCCCTATGAGTATTACATCCCTCTTCCCTGCCTTACATTTTTCTCCTCAACACTTTTTACCATCTAACTTTTACTTTTTTTCTTGTGCTTTGCCCAGATAAAATGTGAGCTCGGCAGGGGAATTGGGGCGGGGGTGGGGGTAGATGCGGAGTGGGCGGGGTGTATTTTGTTCTCTCCCGTATCTCTAGCACTCAGAGCAACACCTGCACACAGCAGGTGCTCAGTGAGCATTTATTGATTGACTGAACGAATGAATGAGCAAGCGCATGGCCCCATCTGAAATCAGAGCCACTCCAGACCCTGCCCTCCTCCTGCACCCAGGGTGGGGGGTAGGAGGGGGTGGCGCCAGACCAGCCTCAGAGGCTGAGGGGACATTTGGCAGCAACAGCTCTGCCTTCATCAAGTGGGGAGCAGGGAGAGGAAGCAGTCACCCCAAGTGCTATTTAACTTGACAGACAGACATGCTTACCCTCTTTGAAGCTTCCTGAGAAAGTTCCTAGGATGGGGTGCCCCCAGGGGCAGGTGGGGAAGCCAAGTATAAACTCCCTGCCTGGTCGTATTTGAAGGATGATCACATTTGAGGGAAAAGGACAAGGTGGATCCAAGATCTGGCACAGAGCTGGGATGGGGAGTGTACATCTTGGTGGGCAGCATGACCTGAGCAAGGTCGCCATCCTTTGTGCTTTCTTTTTTTTTTTTAAAGCCTTTATTTATTTATCTGACACACAGAGAGAGATCACAAGCAGGCAGAGAGGCAGGCAGGGAGAGAGGAGGAAGCAGGCTCCCAGCTGAGCAGAGAGCCCGATGTGGGCCTTGATCCCAGGACCCCGAGATCATGACCTGAGCCGAAGACAGGGGCTTTAACCCACTGAGCCACCCAGGCGCCCATCCTTTGTGCTTTCTGTCCGGGGCCTGGAGGTTAGAGAGCTGGGCGGGTCTCCGGAGAGGCCAGAAAGCTGCTGGCAGAGGGACTGCTGAGGGACAGCTGAGCTGGGCCGGGCAGGGGCTGGGTATGGAGTCAAGGGGACCAGTGGCTGAGAAGGGCGAACTGCAGGGGAACAGGGCTGGGCCACTCCGGGGCTGCTAGTCTGGAGGGGGCAGCCGAGGGGCACACGGCAGGACGAAGCAGGATGGGGAGCAGGATGGGACCACCATGTGAGCGGAGCTGAGAAGGAACAATGCACGGGGCAGAACAGTGCATGAAGAGACAGTGTCCTTATCATTGCCTCTTATTCCCAGTTACTCCTGGCATGGAGGCCAGAACCGCGGGTCCAAAAGACAAGGCACTCTGCCTCAAGGAACATTCTCCTGGGTCTCAGCGTGGCCCTCAGCAGCAGCCCTGGGAGCGTGTGCCCCTCATCCTCCCTGTTTGCTTCTTTGCAGGAAAGTGTGGATCTGGGGGAGATCATGTTCTCCCTGTGCTACCTGCCCACCGCCGGCCGGCTCACCCTCACGGTGATCAAATGTCGGAACCTCAAGGCGATGGACATCACAGGCTACTCAGGTACCTCTCCTCCCCAAGTGGCCTGCCGGTCTCCCGGCCCCAGCCTCAGCACCAGGAGAGCTGTTAGGTACAGAAGAAGTGCTGTTCTAGCAACTGAGGACGTGCTTGGGGGCCGCTGCAGAGACGGACCCCTTCCCGTGATTCTGTAAATCGTTGTCTGAGAAGGTATTTGAGTTTCGATACAACAGAGGCGTAGCCTGAGTCCCAGGAGGCTCCCTGCTCCCAGTTGGCTCACATCAGCCCGGGAAGAAAAATGGGGCAAAGTGTCCCAGAGAGCAGACGTGTGGAACAGCCTGGGCTGCAAATGTAGGAAAAGGCTTGTTTCCCGAGACCTGTCACCCAAGAGGCTGTTCCGAGGAATCAGATTTCCAGTGTCAGATCGCTGCAGAGGTGCCTGTTTTTCCTGTTACTCATTCATTATTTATTTTCCTGGAAAACTCCTCAGTATCATCACAGTTACATAAAGAGGGGATGGTCCAGCCGCAGACCTCTGGGCTTAGGTGCAACCTGGCATGGTTGGAAGAAGATGAGTTATTAGACCTTGAAAAATGAGGTTTAGGGGAAGGTAGTTGGAAAATGCTGGAGTAATATGTATTTGTTGCCGCTTTGACTCCCTCCTATCCTGTGCTCCCAGCACCCCACCCCACCCCAGCCGTCCCTGTGCAGCACTCATGTCTTCCAGGCCAAAAGCTCCCCAAGATAGCTCACATCCTAATGCCTCTCCTTCCACTGCAGCTCCCACTGCACTTTGGGGAGGACGTGGGGAAGAGCTTAAAGAGCCTCTTGCAACATGTGCAAAGCTCTCAGGCCCCAGCAAGTCGGCTGCCTCCAAAAATACAGCCAATGTAGATTTCATTTCAATATCAAAATAAGTGCATGCTAAGGACAGAAATTCACTGAGGACTCTCCAGCCTGCAGAGGGAAATAGGATTTTGCTGCCTAAGTCCCCACACTTCTCTGGTGTAATTAAATTGATGTGCTAGAGAGAGAGAGCTTATGGCGAGGCACTGAGGTAATCATAAGGGCCGTTCCACATCAGACAGGTGGAGGGAGAGGTTTTTCTCACACAAAATTCTAATCTTCCTCTTGCCATTGACCCTCTTTTCTATCTGGGTTTGGGATCTGCTATTAAATCTCAGCTTGAGTCTGAAAATTCAGGGGTCCTCTTTTTGTCAGCGATTTCTGTCTGTTTGTTTTGCAGATGTAAACAAGAATCTGGAACAGAGCAAGCAATGTAATAGGCTTTGAAGAAACACGTTTTGAACGAATGAATGAATGAATGAATTGATAGCACCAGGAGCTTTGTCAGAGGGTGAAATAGTGGGGCATGCGTGCTAGGGGCCTCTCAAACTAAAATCTTCTATTTTGAGGATGAGTTTGAGGTCGGCCCAGACTTGCTTGGATGTTGGTCTAAAGCAAGGAGTGAATGGAGCTTATTGCCTTTCTTGATTTCTCTGAAATTGACCACCAAACCTGAACCTTCCTATTCTCCTTGATTTAACAAGTCCTGAATCACTTCCCTAAGCCTGTCCACTGGAACGGGACAATGAAAATAACACAAAATAATAATAAGAATGAGGACACCACAAAAGGGTGGTGAGGAAAAGCACCCATCTCTTCCACATCTGATCTTTACTGATGTGAGTCTAGTGATTTAAAATGTAAAGTTTGGAATCAGACACACCTAGGTTCAAATCTGAGGCAAGTTCTGAATCTCTCTAGCCTCCATCTCCCTATCTGTAAAAGGGGATGGTGATGATAGATATTTTATAGCATTGGTGAGAAGCTTAAAAGACACAAGGCATATAAATCTCAGCACAGTGCCTGGCACATACCGAATGCTAAACTGTGATGTTTCCTGTGACCATAGGCAGAAAGGCTGTGCACAGCTCTCCGCTCCCTCCCTCAGCGGCACTGAACACCGTAGGCTGTTAGAGAGTCAACAACCTCCAAGTCCTTATAGAGCCAGCATTCCACTGGACGCCACACATTTTTTGCCCCCAGAGAATCCTAAGGAGAACCCTAAGTCATCTCTCTGCTTAGCCTCTTGGACAATCATGAGACTGATGGTTTCTTCAAGGGAGCTACACCCACTGAGTTTTATAAATGGATATGCCTCGGAGGAGTGAACAGAGTGGGGGAAGGAAGCTGAGACTCTCCCACCCAGTCAGTAATAAGGCATCTATCTGCCTAATGGCCTCTGGGACAGGTGGCGTTGCCATATTTTCCCAAGCCAGGCAGCATGGGTCTCTCCTTGGCTGTGGGAGCGCATAGAAATGGGCACAGCAGGTGTTGGGGCAGCACTCGGGCAGCCTCAAGCCTGAAGACACCTTCCAAGGCCGTGTCCACCTTTATGGTGTGTAGACATTGCTGACAACGCCCCTGAGAGCTGGCCCTTCCAAATGGGTCGTTGGAGGCAGCAGGTGGATTAAACGCCTGCTGTTTAATCATGTTCTTCCCAGCTCCCTTGGAAACCCAAGTGTCCCCATCATTAAGGCACAGCGGTCCCATCACAGGAGTCAGCGGCAGCTCCTTTGGGTGTCTACAGCAATGCCATCAGGGCCTGGCCTTTCGATCACATGTCGTCGTTCTCTCTAGCTTCCCCAGAGCCGGGTGCCTCAGCTGCCCCGTGATCCCTGTCCAGGGAGCGTGAGGGCCTAGAGGGTGCCCAGGTGCCCAGGAGATAGAATCACAGGCGCCGGGCAGCGGCCGCTCGGCCCACACCTCCTGATGGCTTCCCAGGAGCCTGGCTTCTGGGCAAGAAGGTGTCTCAGTACATCAGCGTCTCAAAAGCTGTTATTACCTGTGAGTCGCCCTCCCATTTCTTGAGCTGTGCCGCATAAATAACAATTATGACGGTGCTGAGACACCTGTGCTATGAGACACAATAAGTGTCACTTCAGTCGGATGAGTGGTAAATTTCAGGGTAGAGAGATGACCATGAAATACGTATTCAGAAAACTAAAGAAGAGACAGGGATGGGAGACATGTGGAGGTTCGGTAAAAAGATATCTCCTCTGGGGATGGAGAGGATCCAAGATCCCACTGAGCAGTGAAATGTCACCGGGCTGCCCTGAATCTCGGGAAGCCGCCTTACTCACAGCCCCCAGCACAGCTCCGTCCTCCTCCCCTGCCCCCCACCCCAAAGTGTGCAGGAAACGGGGAAGCAGAGAGCAGGGCCCTCCTTGACGCCGGCTGGAAATGAGCTTGACACAAACAGCGTTGTGATCATTGCCGTTCCTTTACTCTGACACACAGCTACTCCTTGGGTATCCTCGACTTCTGTCTTTACCCCCCTTATCCTTTGGTGAATAATGCTGACGAACCCCCAGAGGAGAGGACTCCAAGCAGGTGAAAGGTTCACCACCTTGTTTGGCTTCCCCACCCTTCGGAGCCAGCCGGCCCTCACTGAGCTGGGAGGGAGGGCTGTCAACCACACCCCCACGGGCAGGTGTCCCGTCTGATTGGAGGCCAGCTTCACCATTGGTGAAAGTCCATTAGGCACTCTCACAATAATCCCGAGGTCGCTAAAGACTCTGTGTTTTATGAAGCGCGAGGTGTCCTCAGAGACAGGTGTGCTACATAAATACAAGGTGGTTTAATTATCTTAACAACCCACTGATACCATCTGATGAGCAACAGCAGGTCGCCCGCTTCCGTCCCTCTGCAGCAAATGATGTTCCAGGACATCTGGTTAACATGTTCCCTTCCCTTCCCGTCACCCCCACCGGTGCAGATCCTTATGTCAAAGTGTCCCTGCTTTGTGATGGGCGGAGACTGAAGAAGAAGAAAACGACCATAAAGAAGAACACTCTAAACCCTGTCTACAATGAAGCCATCATCTTTGATATTCCCCCGGAGAACATGGATCAAGTCAGCCTGCTCATCTCGGTTATGGATTATGATCGGTAGGTGCGGGTCTCGGGGGCCACGGTTCCCTGCCTCTCGGCCCCACGCCAAAGCAGGGTTGGGTTTCCTAGCCTCGGTACATGAGGTTCAGGGCTCAGAAGCCCATTGGCCTCAAATCTGGCTCCACCCAAGAAGGGTGCAGAAGTTTGAGGAAGAGCCTGGATTCCCCTGATCGGAAGCTCATGCTCTGCTTCCCGGAAGGCCTGTTTGTACTCATCAGTTTCCCTGAATTTGCCCCTCCATCTGGCACCAAGTCCGAGTACCTGCCCTCTCATTTCTGATGGGGCCGCCATTCCCGCCGAGGGATGGCTACGCTGCCTCCCAGGGTCCCTTGCCTCCATCACTCCGGACTCCAGTCAGCCAACACATGAGAGACACACCTTCCTTAAAGACCAATTTCTTCTGGGTCCTGCCCTTTCTCAGGAACCATCGAGGGTTCCTTCCCCTGGGTTCTCAAGGCCTTCCAGAATCTGGACCCAGAACCATCACCCAACTTCATTTCCCCTTCCTTGCATGGATTTCTTCTCTCCCACTAACCCAAATCCTCTCCTCTGTCAAGGCTGGCTCAGAAACGTTTTCCAACACCCCCACCCCACCCCCCAGCCACCATGACTCCTTCTCTCCAGCTGTCAGTCCAGCTGAAGGAGAAAAAAACAAAAACAACAAACAAAGATGCAGTAAATTCATCTCAGATTTTTAGCACAAGTTCTTGGGCATAGTAGGTGCTCACCGAGCATATTTGGGTGATTACTGATATTCTTGCTGAGTGAATAAATCACATTTTAACCATTAGGGGATATAGAGAAATGGTGCTTAGAGCAGGGTGATTTATTTCCAAATGCCAGTGTCTCGAGTGAGCTGAGTCAAGGGAGAGAAAAGACTGAAACTCTCCTGTTCCCTAAAGTCAGGCCATCTGCCCACCATTTCCTGAGATCCCAAAGCAGTTTATAACCTTTTCCACATCTTTCTGAGTCAATGTCCACCCAAGGAGGCCGGGCAAAGTTTCAGTGGCCCTGCCAAGCCTCTAGTTTCAGAGCTCAGCATTCTGAGTTTGCCCTACCGGGCAGAATCCCGGACCCCAGGACATCCCTTTCTGACAGCATGTCTGGTCACCAGCTCCAGGCCCTTTGTTTCCCCTCCAGAGTGGGCCACAATGAGATCATAGGCGTCTGCCGCGTGGGGATCAACGCTGAAGGCCTGGGCCGGGACCACTGGAATGAGATGCTGGCATACCCACGGAAGCCCATCGCACACTGGCACTCCTTGGTGGAGGTAAAGAAATCCTTCAAAGAGGTGGGTGAGGTCGTGCTCGGCCCTTGGCATGTTTGCTGCATGGCCACGCGGCTGGAGAATGGCAGTCGGCGGCTGTGTGACCTCGCCTGCGCGGGCCCTTCCCGGGGCGTGCAGGACCGGCTGGCGGGAAGGAGATAGAGCAGGGCAGAGGGAGCTGCCGACAGAAAGCCTCTGATGTCGAGCATATTGAAAACGATGCTGAGTTCTAAATGGAAGATGAAAACCGGGAGGAAGCCCTCCCCATGGCTCCGCGATGCTTTTACAAAGCTCCCGGGGCCAGTCCTCTGGGAGAAAGTCCCAGGAGGGTGAGATCAGAACTTGGCAAGAAATTCTACCCCTTGGAATCAGTGCGTTCCCTGAGGCTCTAGCCAGGCCGTCCTCAGGCAGTCTTCATGGCCTCCACGCGACGGCCGGAGACAGGATCCTGCCACGACGAATGTGGGCTCTCCCATTGCTGGAGAGAGTGGGGCTTCGAGGCGTCACGCTCTCTGACATGACCCGAACTGAGATGGACCACATTGAGCACTGCCCAGGAGTCCTGAGGCGCGGGCTCCAAACTCAGCCCCTTCCGACTTGCTGTATAATCTCCAGCCAGTCGTTTCTCTCAGTGGCAAAAAAAA
Organism: Spilogale gracilis; assembly: GCA_004023965.1. Taxonomy (NCBI): domain Eukaryota; kingdom Metazoa; phylum Chordata; class Mammalia; order Carnivora; family Mephitidae; genus Spilogale; species Spilogale gracilis. The sequence goes on from PITA01004542.1 coordinate 25,984, forward strand.
AAAAAAAAGTCCCTTCCGGTGATATTTACAGTCTGCTCCCCCTCCACTAGACTCCATCAAACTGAGATCCTGTCAATTATCTTCCTGGCGGCCCCAGGCCTGCTTTTTCTCAGGTGCGTTGGGATGTGGGGGGAGCCGGGCAAGCTGGAAGCCTCATTTTGAGGATCCAAGCGCCGGTCCATACCCTAAAGAGCCAGGTGGTTGTTCATCCCAGGCTTTAAGCCGAGGAAGTCCAGAGGCTCCAGCTGGAAACTCTAATACAAAAAAATAAATAAAACTTTAACCCTGACACCATGTGGCCCCTCAGCTTAGAAAGAGTGCCCTTGACCTTTGAATCGCACAGTTCGAACTGTGCCAGTCCACGTGTCTGTGGATTGTTTTAAATAAATACAGAACGGTGCTGTAAGTGCATTTTCTCTCCCTTATGCTTTCTTAATAACATTTTCTCTTCTCTCACTTTATCCTAAGAACACAGTATAGAATTCCTGTAACATACAAAGTATGTGTTCCCGGACTGTTGATGCCATCAGTAAGGCCCCCGGTCAACTGTAGGTGATTAGTAGTCAAGCTCTGGGGGAGTCAAGGTCATATCGGATCTTTGTGCTGAGGGTCAGGGCCCCTGGTCTAGTGTTGTTCAAGGGTCAGCTGTAACCCTTCTTCGGGCTCTGGGGCCCGGGAAGGGTGTGAACAGCAAAGCCAGAACACCCGCTAGTTCTCCCTTCTCTTCTTCAGTGTGGCCAGGCCTGTCGCTCCCTGCTTCCAGCTCGGTGAGGGGTCTTAGGAGAAACTGAGGGCCGGGAGGAGCGAGGGCTAATTGATTTACCTACTGAGGTAGGCACGCCTTCAAGGTCAGCATGGAGAAGTAAGGCAGAGACGCAAAGTTCCTGTTCATCGGAGGCCTCCTGTTTCTGTCTTGTGGTTGCCTTGATTTTACCGCAGCGGTGAAGCTTGAATGACGGAGACCTGTCCTTCAGCTCTCCGGCTCCTTTCCCCCGGGGGAGCCTCTGCCCCCTCTAAGGGATGTGGGTGAGGTACCCACGACCGGCCTCCGACTCCACAGGAGGCAGCTTCTGATGGAACTGAGGGTGACCTGGGGCCCACACCTGGCACGGCACTGAATGCAGGGTGCCACGCCCCCTCCCCCCTTAAATCCCTTGGAGATATTGAAGAGTAGAATAAGCATACTGAAATATTCAGGGTGGTTGAGGGGCAGGGGGCAGCTAAGAGGCCCCCGATGGGCTGTTGGGCTTTAGGCAACTGACTGCCCCCTCTGGTCTCCAGTTCCCTGCTTGGTGAATGAGGGGGTCAGCTCCTGTCATCTCTGCTTTTCTAGGAAACTCTGACCCTAAGTGATGACGGGTGGAACCGGTGAGCCCTCACGGGGCAGCAGTCAGAAAGCAGCCCCGTGTGACTGGTCCGCTCTGTCCACGAAAACTGAAGCCCCCGGCCAGTGACAGCTGGAGTTGGGAGTGGGTGCGGGGCGGCCGGACGGTGTGGGCACTTAGTTCCAGCATCCCTCCGTGATGAATACAACCTAATTAAGCCAAATAATTGATTCCGAGTCCCATGCCTTTGAAAACTCTGACTCACTAGACTAGACTACAAAAGAAAGAAAGATAAAGTAGAATCAAGCCCTTGGAAATGAATATTTGATGAGACAGTAAAGGGAAAGTAACAGTATATGGAAAACGAAGAGAGAATAAATTGATTCATATCCTTTGGGTTTACTTTTTTCTTGACCTCACACACCAAGCTCCCGAGCCCGCCCCTCCCCCTCTCATTATCCTACCATTTTCTGCTCAGCTGATCATTTCTCTGTATGAAGAAGCTGAAAATGACATTCATCTTGGCAACCTAGGATTTCACCTACACTTTTAGGGTCCACTGTTTAGTATCTTTATAAAAGTGCATCTAAAAACCTACCAGGGAGATAGGGAGTAAACTGTTTGGGATCAAGTGATGTGTTGTACTCGAACACCTGGCACGTCAATCACCCTTGGAGCTCCCACCTTGCCTCCTAGGTTCTGTTCGGGACCCCGAGCAAGAGCCTGGCTCCTGGAACTCGTTTCTCCCATTCGTATGCTACATACAGAAACCTCACTCTCCCGCTCCCGGGACGATCAATGGCATCGCATCTATAAAGTACTCTCAACTTAGATTGTACCTTCCTTCGAGGAGTTTCGAGTGCTGTGATCGTTTCTTTTTTATTAATGAGAACAGAGGGCACCCTACTTGCTCACTTGTTTGGAGTTTTAAAATAAGGTTGAGGGGAACAAATGAACTGAAAAGGTATTTTTTCCCCGCTGGGATGTTTTCGCGAGCAGAAATTGATTAAGCCCCAGCGAGCATCCTTCCCCGGTGGCAGCAGCAGTGGCCCCCTTCCCTCTGGTGTGTCACTGCTCTAATTGCACACAGGGCTGAGGCTGACCAGCAGCCTTTTCCAAGGGCCAAGTGGAGATCAGCTTCCAGAGATTTCAGATCTCTGAGCGTGACCCCGCTTCAGCACAACAAAAATTCTTACTGAAACACAGACATCCTGCAACGATCACCTTCCCGGGTGCGGGGGGAGGGAGGCCTGTCTTTGCGATGTCAGAGCCACCATGATAAGCCTGCTGGAATCCTTCACCTTCTCATTGTCCACGAACCCCATCTCCCTCCTCTATTTATCTTCACAGAAACAATCAGGGGCTGGTGGGGAAGCCGGTGTGCCTTCCTCATGTGTACTGGATTAGCAATTACACTCCACATGACTTGGGCTATTATATAAAGAAAAAAAATTACCCTGTGTGGCCATTTCGCTTTTTCTCCTCTACACTGGCCTATCAATCAGATGGTTTAAGTGGCATGCTTACCCAGGGGAGAAGCCAGGAATCACAGTGTACCTTTCAGCGACACTAAAAAGTGGATGCCCTAAGACAGAGGTGTGTTAAATGAGAGCATTGGTGATCACCTTGTGTCGCCTTCTGGTTAAGAAGCACTTGAGTCAGAAGTCACCATGGTGGGCTCAACAACCAGGCACTTATTTATTTAAAATATTTCACCAGGGAAACCCTCGGTTGTGATTTCATTCACGTGGACGCTGCAAGCAGAGAGCCTGCCACCTGGAGTTAGGAGTAAGTACCCGGTGTGGCCCCGAAGACATAGGGTTTCCTCGTACACTGTGCATCTCCTTCTCCCCCTGCTGTGGCCAGATGCTAAGACGGCAGCAGGGGGGAGTGGAAGGAGCGCCGAGCTGGGAGTTAGGAGACCCAGTTTCACACCCTGGCTCTGCCCCTGAGTAGAGGTGTCTTGACTTCTCTGTGTCTTGCTTTTGTTATGTGCGAGAACCGGAGAGTTGACTGGGTGGTGTCCTGGGCCTGCCCCCCGGTCCGGAACACCAAGGTTGCTCAGATCTAGGGCACATAGTGGTGCTCATCCGTACCTGATGATCCAGTGCTGGGTTAGTTGTAAAGATCTGTCAGTTGGACTGCACAGGGACAGGAAGGGACCGAGCCCGGGGAAGGTGACAGGGGCTCTCTGTAGAAGCGGGAGCATGGAGGTGTCCCGCAGGTCTGGGTCTCTCCTCAGCGCTGTGGATTTCCGGGAGGAAACCCTGGCTGGCCAACGGTCTACTCCTTAGACGGCTCAGCTCTGTCTAGAAATGGCTGTGTGGTGGGGATTATGGCACCTTCCCCCTCCCGCCCCCATTCGTGCACAGATGCAAAGAGCAGCTTCTACTCAGTCCATCATTCCACCACGGAGGCCCTCCAGAGCTCAGGGGAAGCAGAGGAGGCAGTGCTTTGTTTCAGAAAGACAGAAAGACCCCCTCGCATCACCTCCCTGACTCCCTCTGGAGCCTGTCCCACGGGCGCCTGGGGGAGGTTTGGGTCTCCTCAGTTCCCAGGAAGGATGGAGTGAGCAATGGACGCTGCCTCACTTTGCAGTTACACGGCCCCAAGATGAGTCGAGAATGTTCCTGGGGTCAGATCTTTGCCTAGAACACAGTGCTCCGGCGCGACTGGGTTTTCACTGTAAGGAAGGGTCGAAGGGCTCAGGCGCGCATCCCTCCATCTTCAGCCCTCTCCTTCGCTCTCTTACGCCTCATGACGTCACTCATCTTGACAGAAAGGTCAGGGTGGGACTGATGGGCAGCCTGTGAGGTGGGAGAAGGCAGCGGATGGTCTGCAAAGGGGGAGGGGCTGCCCGGCTCACATCCCCACCTCCTCACAAGGTGGCATGAATGCCCACAGGAGGCATTAAGAGAAAAGAGAGCTGGACGCTAAAGCAATATCAGGTTTGTGGCTGTACTAACAGCTCCCAGACAAATTGCTAATAATTCATGATCGTGGGTTCTTGGCAGTAAGGGCATACTCGTAGACGGCCTCCTTCGCTGCTAACATAATCCGATTTTCAGTGTGAAAAATGACTGAAGCACTCAGAAATGGCCCAGTCATAGCACCTCATTAACACACACACACACACACACACACACACACACACACACACCACAGTGCAGAAAGCTTTCATTGTCTCTGCAGTAGGCCTTTAAAAAAAAAAATCAGGTATTCCAAACTAGAAGCTCTATAGCTCTTTTCCTTCTGTTTTTGCATGGCTGACAGCAAAAATCAAGTAAGCTTATGAAAAGCTGGGAAAGGTGAATTCAGTGCATGGGCCACAGAAGTTTCAAAAGTCGAAATGCAAGTCCCCGTGGCCACTGCTAACCAGCCTTCTCCCCTCCCCGCAGTGGCAGGGCCGGGCTCCCAGCTTGGACAGTGAGAGCTCGTGCCCGTCTCCGAAACCACCTCCCACACCATGAGCTGCGCAGCCGGGCGACACCAACGGGACCCAGCGACGCTCTTTTTGCACTCGTTCAACCGTCCAAACAGTGTCGCACGAGGGCAGCCGCAGCTGTAGCACGAGTTTTAACCGCTCCCGTGTGGGTCAAGGCCAAGACCCTTGTCGTGTGCCCAGACCTGTCTTAGTCTTTCTTGTCTCCCAAGGTGATGTCTGTGGTTTTCACTTTCTATGCATCTGCTGCCAAGAAGAGAAGGGGGGGAAAGTAGGAGAGAAAGAAGAGTGGAGAGCCCAGAAGCTGGTTCACATAAAACACCATGTAAAATAGTCGTCTCTTCTGGGGAGGTGGTGTGATATCCTCCAGTTTTGTGTCTCCACCAAGCTCCACAACCCTGGAGAAGAAGGACGTGGGATGGAGCCATGGCTGCATCTGTAGTGGCCTATGGAAAGGTACAAATTGGGCCAAGAGCCTCGACAAGACTCTAGTTGTGACCCTTAGTAGCTCTTCACTGCTGTGACACAGCCCGCGATGCAGACTCCTGGTCCTACAGTGAACTCACGAGCGCCCCCGGGTGTCTGCGCACCTTCAGCTGGTCGTGTAGGGCTCCTTGCGCCCCACCTCCGCCCCCGCTTTCTTGTTGACTTTCCTCATCATTTGAAAATGTCCTGATTCTTCCTGGGGACTTAGTCCCTTTCTTTAGGAATGATTCTGCTGAAACTAAACCTGCCGTATGTTTTCTGGCACACCACGCTTAATGACCATATTTGTTTGGACGCGGGATCTTTGTTCTCAGAAGTCACCTTCATTGTAAAGGAGAGAAGGCACACGTGTTCCAGAGTGACTTCTGTGTTGTGCGTAGCTTTGTGAATTCTGTGGAGTATCAAGCAACTGTTTAAAACTGCCTAAATAGATCAAAGAAACACCTAGATAAAATGTTCTCTGGGGAATGGGGTGTTTTAACCCAAGTCATAGCTGGAATCCATCTTGCTGTGAAGAGAATCTTCTTGACTGAAACAAAGCCAGCTTAAGCCTCTTTCAGCCCCCTTGACTCTAGGACAATATTCATCTTAAACTTTAGTTCTATAGATTACTAAGTACTTCAGTGTTTGTTTCAGTGGTAGTGAATGTTTTTTTTCTCCCCCCCCCCTTTGGATCTCTATCTTAGGCCAAATTCATTTTAGGGAAAAAAAATGTTTCAACTACTCTGTACTGTAATAGTACGTTTCTGTTGAGTTCATAGTGGTTTTCCCACCAACCATGTATAACTCAGTTGATTAGCTCAGTCTATATAGCCCTGGTAAATTTGTGGAGGCGAGTTTCTACATTATCTGTGACTACACAACGCCGACTTCCAGAGTTGTGTGTGTAACTTGCAAGAGGAAATTGTGTTGAAGAACCTTTTTTCCGCCAATGGAAGGTCAAGAAGGGAAAAGCTATTCACACACCTTGTGTCTTATTCTTTATATATGTTATGTGCTTTAGGAGCAGAAACTCAATAAAGTAACCTTCCCCTTAAGCCAAGTTGTAACTGTAGGCAGTGTCTTCTACCTGAAGTTCAGATTGAGCATGAGGATATTGTGGCCAGAGAAGTTTTCAGCTTAGAAAAGTAAAGGGAGATAAATCAAGCTCCACTCTATACTGAGCCGTAGGTTAGGAGCTGATATGTCATTGGTATAAAGAGAAGTTTTCTCCCCAAATGTCTTGTGATTGATAGGCCATCCTACTCAGACCAGTACTGCAGCTGATATTCCTTTGACAGTGAGACAAAAACCCAAAGTCAGGACAAGATTCACAGTAGGCCATAAACTTCATTCTGTCTCTTGACTCTAGACGGACCCCATCAAGACGGCCATCTCGATCGCTGAGCAGAGCCATGGGTCCTGCGAGTAGGAAGGGGGCAGCCGAGTTTCCTGGGTCATGAGCAGTCCAGAAATGAGTGTGAGAGGGTCGTTCCAGAAGTGATTTCAAACACATGTCCAGCTGCCGTCTTCACACCCCTAGACACATGAGGATGACCACTTGACTCATTTGGAGGAGGGAGTGTGATCCATGTGAATCGTGGAAGAGTTATTGCTCTCAGACCTCCCTTCTATGTCCGAGAAGCTCACTCACACAGGTGAACCTCCCAGTGGTTTGGGGAAATTACTTCCCGAGCAGATTGCGGTCAGCCCCACACTACCTACCCAACTGCTACCGCTCCCACTACAGCAGTCCTGGTAAATTTCCACAGGCTGGGAAGCCCACCCCAGGGAGGCTCCCGGTTCCAGGAGCCCCACCCCCAGTGTCTTCTCGGGGGCCCTAGTCCTCAACCCAAAGCATGAATGAACCCGAATATCTGTCAAGTTCATCATTTAGCCCAATACCTCTTCCTTGCAGATGAGAATAAAATGAATTATAAGTTTCACAATAAAGTGAAATGCAAAGCCGATTCATTTGTTAGCTTCTCTGCCATGAGAAACCTCTTTCTTGGGTTGGTATTTTGAGCTTTGCTGAAGTCACGATAACCAGGACCTTCTTGCATAGCGATGTTTTTTTTTTTTTTTTAAATGCCAAGTTCCCTTCTTTATTTAGCAGTTTTTCTGGGCTGAAAGACACCCCCTTTCCTTTGCATACTCAGGATATTAATTAATTACAACATCCTTTTAAAAAATATGTTGTTAATTACTGCTTCATGTCTCCCGCCCCTGTCAGCCTGGAGTTTGTCTTCGATTAAATCTCTGTCTCTTGCCCATTTCTCTTGTCATCGTACGTTCCTGAGGTTCACCCATCCGCAATACACACAGGACACCGTACAACTTTCATCTTGAAGCGTCGTTGCACATACATAACCACTTCCCTTCCCTCGGAGCTGCTGCGGAAGGGCTTGTTCGTTGTGTGTGCTGCCCAAGGAATACCTGCCTATCCCACGAAGCTGCGATCCACCTGCGCTCTCAGGCTAAGCCTCGCAGAGCGTTTGGTGAGCGGGGCTGTGCTGTATCCTCAGCCGTTCCACTCAATGAGCGGCCCCTCCAGATGCCCAGGCTTCTCCGGGGAAGCGGGTTGCATGCTCATAGCTGGAAAGTGCAACACTTTCGCGCACCGGGGGAGGAATCCTGCTAACTCTCATAAAACACCACTTGGCCGAGTGAGGAGAAAAATCCTACTGCAGAATCGAACATTTAAAAAGAACATTCTGACTTAATAGAATATCCTCTGTGCTCACCCCCAGCTTTTAATTAATTTAGGAAGCAGCCCACGGAGAGGCGAGTGAAAGGTACTGTCGGCTCTTGCACATCTGCATCTAAATTACTGGCACTCCGTGGTGAGATGCCACCGAGGGAGCTGAACTGCTGAGGGAAGCACTCTGCTTCCGAAACACGTAGCCTCCTGGGCTCCTGCCTGCCGTCGGGCCACCCAGCAGCAGGCGGGCTCGGTGGTGTGCAGCTCGCGTCTAGAGCAGATCCCGGGGACGGGGTAAATGTGTCTGGCTGGCGGGGCTGTGTTAGGCAGCCAGAACAACCTTCAGACTTCAGTGGCTGGGACCAGCAAAGGCTTCTCATTCAGGCCCGTGCCCCGCACAGGTCAGCAAGGGGGAGCTCTGCTCCTGTGATGTATTCAGGGGGATTTGGGATGACAGAGCAGCCAACATCTCAGACATGGCCAGTGGGTGGAACACCTGAAGGAAACGAGCGCTCTGAAGCTTCTCCTCATGCCTTCAACACTGTGGTCCAGAGGAGAGACGTGTCCCTTTCCCTCACAGTTCATTGCCCACGATTACTCATGGGGCCTCCCAGAAAGAGGGGTTCAAGCACCCAGGGGAGGAAGAACTAGAAGTCATTGGTTAGCGCTTGCCATAAACACAGTGACCTGTGTTTAGTCCTGGGAGGGTGACGGCTACTGACAGGCTGATTCAGAGACACAGAGAGAAGCTCGAGTCTATTCGTTGTTGAATGAGCTCAAGGACTAGATTGAGCCCTATGGCCGGGCCAGCCTCGAAGTTGCATGTTGCCCCCAAAATTGGACTACAGTCCAAGGCAGAAAAGTGGTGAGAAGAGGACAGGAGATGGAATAGAAGGGTCCAGAAGTCCAAAAAAGAAGATCACAGCGGGGCAGAATGACAGCTTCAAGAGGGAGGGGGCATCTGATCTAGAGCTTTTAAGGATAGGTAGGATTTGGGGTGCAGGAAGTTGTGAGGAGGGCCATGTCCCAGGCTGAGGGGGCCATACATCACCCCACCAGGCTGCAGGCCTGGCCCTGCCTGGTTCTCGCCAGCTGCCTCCATGATGTGGGCCTGCTGCTCCTCCTCCCTCCACTGCTGGCTTGGCTTCTGGCCCCTGGCGGGCTGATCCCATCGAACTACAAGATTTGCCGGATTTGAGACTCTTATCTAGCTGCCACACCTCATCTGCTCAGCCAGCCTCCCCTCCAGGCAGTTTTGCAGACACGGGCCACTCAGGACTACTTGATTTGTCCCGTGGCCTGCTCCTCTTTGCAGTGAGCCCCATCCAGATGTGTGATGCCCTAGGGATGGGAACAGGACCGGCCCTCCCCCCTACCCATGGCTCTCCTCTGGCTGTTCACAGAGGAATCCCCTGGACAGCCATGGCGAGCCCACCAGCAGAGACAGGAGGCTAAGAGGCCGTTGCAGCCGTTCACCCAGGAGAGGACGGAGGGCTGATCTAGGCAGCGGTCCCAAACAGGGAAACGAGGGCACCTGTACAGGGCACTGTGGACATAGACCATGTGGTGGGGCTGACAGCTGAGCAGATCTGGAAGGCAGGGAGAAGGAAGGGAGATCCGAGAGTGTTGAATATTCTCACAGTTGAAGCACCAGGAAAATGATGGAGCCTTCCATAGAAATTGGAGACCCAACAGATCTAGTCTGTTTGGGCTCAACGATGAATCTGGTCTGGGTCAACTGAATTTGAGATGCGGGAGGGATGAGCAGCAGACGGCCGTAGTTCTAGAAGCAGCCTGGCAGACAGGTCAGGTATGAGATGTTAATTTATAGAATGCTTACACACGAGGAGAGTCTCAAAGAGGGCTTCTTCGGGTACCATCAAGATTTAGAGGTCGAGGAAAAAGAAAGTGATGTGAATGATAATGGAGGTGTGCCGTAGCAAAGCTGATCGATGAAGATGTGGGTGAACGAGAGCAGATCAATCAAGGGCCTCATAAAATGGTTCTTCACAAGTTCATCCAAAGTGCTTGAACATCGCTGGACCCGCAAGGCTGTTTTCACCCACGTTTGCAGGAACCCACCTCTTTCTTCCCCTTGCTTCTGCTCTTGCCTTTTGTGAGCGTGGGGGGTGGGGAGTAAAATATACTTATTTTCCATTTAGCATTGTAACCACTTTTAAGTGTACAGTTCAGCAGCTTTCAAAACACTTGCATTGTTGGGCAACCGTCACCACCGGCCATCCACAGAACTTTTCTGATTTCTGTACCCATTAAACAGAAGATCCCCACCCCCTCCTTCCCTCCCACCCCCAGCCCCTGGCAACCGCATTCTATTTTCTGTGCCCATGAATTTTGCTACTCTAGGTACCTCATGTAAGTGGAATCATATCACATCCGTCCTTTTGCGTCTGGATTATTTCACTTAGCAGAATATCCTCCAAGTTGACCCATGTTATATATGTGTCAGAATTTCCTTCCTTTTTAAGGCTGAATAATATTCCATTGTATGAATGTTCTACATTTCATTTTCCATTGATCTGTCGGTGGACCTTTGGGTTGCTTCCACCTTTTGCTATTGTGAGTAATGCCGCCGTGAATGTGGGTGTACAAAGATCTCTTCCTTTCTCTGTTTTTAGTTCTCTGGGATGTATGCCCGGAAGTGGAGTGGCTGGATCAGATGGCCATTCTATTTTTAATATTTTGGTGAACTGCCATACTGTTTTTCATAGTGGTGGCACCATGTTACATTCCCGCCATGTTACATTCTCTCCACCCTCACCAACACTTGTTATTTTATGTATTTTTGATGGTAGGTGTTAGAATGGGTATGAAGTGGTAGCTAATTGTGATTTTGATTTGCATTTTCCTAATGATTAGTGATGTTAAGTATCTTTTCATGTGCTTACTCGCCATCTGTATATCTTTTTTGGAAAAATGTCTATTTGAATCCTTTGTTAATTTTGTTAAAAACTTTATTAAGTTTTCAATTTTACCTCCAGTGTACTGAACATACGGTGTTATATTAGTTTCAGGTGCATGATATAGTGATTCAATGCTCATTTCTTAGTTTGTTTTGTTGCTGTTGAGTTTTTGGATTCCTCTATATTTTGATTTGAGAAATAAATCCCTTATCAGATTTAGGATTTATAAATACAGTATTGTCTCCCTTTCTGTGGGTTGCTGTTGATCATGTACTCTGATGTGCAAAAGTTTTAAATTTTGAGTAGTCTGATTTGTCTACTTTTTCTTTTGTTACTTGTGCTTTTGGTGTCATATCCAAAAAATCATTGCCAAATCCAATGCCATGTTGCTTCTAGGAGTTTTACAGGTTTAGCTCTTATACTTAGGCCTTTGATCCACTTTACTTTTTGTATAGGTTGTGAGGTAAGGATCCAGCTTCATTCTTTTGCACATGGATATCCAGTTTTTTCTACATCATTTGTTGCAAAAACTATCTTTTTCCCCATTGAATGATCTTGGCACCCTTGTTGAGAATCATTTGACCATCTACGTGGAGAGTTTATTCTGGACTTTCTGTTCTGTTTCATCAGTTCATATGTGTGCCTTTATGCTAGTATCTCATTAATTTGATTACTTGTAGCTTTGTAGTAAGTTTTGAAATCAGGAAGTATGAATCCTCCAACTTTGTTTTTTTTTTGCTTTTTCTTTCTTTTTTTTTAAGAGAAGTCGTGATGTTATTGTCAGCAGTCTCTTCTTCTCTTTTCTTAAGATTATTTATTTATTTATTTGACAGAGAAAAACACAGCTAGAGAGGGAACACAAGCAGGAGGAATGAGAGAGGGAGAAGCAGGCTTCCTGCCGAGCAGGGAGCCCAATGCCGGGCCCAATCCCGGGACTCTGAGATCATGACCTGAGCTGAAGGCAGATGCTTAACCGCCCAGGTGCCCCAAACTTTGTTCTTTTTTGAATTTGTTTTGGCTACTCAGGGTCCCTTAGATTCCATATGAATTTTAGGATGAATCTATTTCTACAAAAAAAAAATGGGATTTTTTTTTTAATTTCATTTTTTCAGTGTTCCAAGATTCATTGTTTATGCCCCACACCCAGTGCTCCATGCAATACATGCCCTCAGTACCCACCACCAGGCTCTCCCATCCCCTTACCCCCTTCCCTCCAAGACCCTCAGTTTGTTTCTGAGTCCAAAGTCTCTAAGGTTTCGTTTCTCTTCCCAAATTCCTCTACTTCCCATTTCCTTTCCTTCTCCCACTGTCCCCTATATTACCCCTTATGCACCACATGTAAGTGAAACCATGTGATATTTGATTTTCTCTTATTGACTTCGCTTATTTCATTCAGCATAATCTCTTCCAGTCCAGTCCATGTTGCTGCAAAAGTTGGATATTCATCCTTTCTGATGGAGGCATAGTATTCCATTGTATATATGGGCCATATTTTCTTTATCCATTCATCTGTTGAAGGGCACCTTGGCTCTTTCCACAGTTTGGCAATTGTGGCCATTGCTGCAATGAACATTGGGGTACATATGGCCCTTCTTTTCACTACATCCGTATCTTTGGGATAAATACCCAGTAGTACAATTGCAGGGTCATAGGGTAGCTCTATTTTTAATTTTTTAAGGAATCTCCACACTGTTTTCCAAAGTGGCATTTAGAGAGGGATTACGTTGAATCAATAGATAGCTTCAGATATATTCACAGGACTTTGGTTTTTGAGGACACTATGAATTACACTATAGGAATCACCCATAAGGTCATTTGCTGACATTCTGTCCACAAACACATCCTCATCTCTGGGGCTTTGCTGATAAACATACGTTGTGGTGCCTGGTACAGGACCAAGCACAGTGATGGAGATTTAACCAGCTACCTAGACTTTTTACCCAATTCTTTTTTTTTTTTTTTAAGATTTTATTTATTTGATAGAGAGAAACACAGTGAGAAAGGGAACATAAGCAGGTGGAATGAGAGGGGGGAAGCAGGGAGCCCAACGTGAGAGGGGCTCAATCCTGGGACCCTCCAATCACAGCCTAAGCTAAAGGCAGACACTTAATGACTGAGCCACCCAGGTGCCCCTTTTTACCCAGTTCCTACCAGTTTCCTCTGAGCTCATCTCCCACAACTGACAATGTCTTGCACTAACCCCCAACCTGCCAACCAACACAGCCCTATAGCCCAACTTCTCTCTCCTGCCCTATTGGCCCCAGAATACTCAAGAACTTCAGCTGGACCAATTCCCATGAATGCAGGTTCATCTCTTCCGAATGCACATAGGGATTCACTCAACAAATGTGTTGAGCACCTAGTATATAGCGAATAATGTGCTAGGCTGAGGGCACCCAAATTAATAATAACAACTAGCCAACACTACACACTTCTTCTATGCTGAGCACTGTTTTAAGTGCCTTATATACATTACCTCACTTAATTTTCTCTTTAACACTAAGAGGGCAAGAAACCTGCCCATGGTCATACAACTAAATTCAGGTAACTAAATATCATTGCCCACTTGCTTAAGTGTGATGCTTAATCATTGATCAACATGGTGCTGAGCTGCCTTCTAAGAAAACACATCTCTTCGAGGAGCTCACAATTCAGAGGAGGAGACAGACACATAAAGAGAAATTACTATAATGTGGTAATCCTGGAGAAGGACTGCCTAAGCTGTCCACCTCTGTGTATACCCTGCATACTGCAACCCTACATGTACCCTCTGAGATCCCAGCCTCATCCCTTCCGGGAGAGCCCTACCATGGCCTGTTTGTGGAGCATGACTCATGCATGTTCATTTGCCATCTCCACCCCATCAGTCACGCCTCCAGAAATAGCTAAACAATTGTGGAGTCCAGTCATCACCCCCAACCCTAGTCAGTCATCTCATAAACGTGTCCTGTGTTGGACAATGCCAGGAAGAGCAAAACCTTGCTATAATAACTTAGTGGCTCTACCGGGAAGCTCAGAAATCGTAGGAAGGCTCCTCACTCCACAGTATGCATCTCCAAGCAAAGCCTGTGCCATCAGACTTGATAAAAAGGGAAATTGATGATGAGCTGCCACAGGAGGGGAGCAGATAAGAACTCAGAGTGTTCAGAGGAGCTCTGCAAACTTAGGAATGCACACGGACTAGCTCAGCTCTCCTGCCTTCTTGCATCTCTTCCCATTCAGTACCAGAGGGGTGAGTCTCCTTCTGCAGGGGTCTCAGCAGAGGATGGCTCCCTAGCAATAAATTGGTACTGGAGGCAGAGAAGGGAGATGTGTGACTCTTCCCTGAGGTGACTTTTTTCTTCTGCACAGACTGGGGAAGTTTGGTGACACATCAGGGATTATCCAGAGAGACACACAGCGCCCATGTGGGCAGGTGCCTCGGGCATCCTGAGACATGCAGCATTTCTTCCCTCTGCAACTTCACCTTGTGTGGCCTCGCTCTGTGTCTGAGCCAGGCTTGTGGGGACCCTTCAGGCTGGGACAATGAGGAATGAAAACCTGTGGCTAGAAATTCTGTGTTTTTGGAAACATGAGGCCCAGAGATGACAGAGGACTTGCTAATCACAGTTGAAAGGGTGATGGTCCTTCATCTGCCTGGAGAAATTACTGGATGAACCCAGATGTGGGTTCGACTTTGGCTCTTCAGCTTCCCCAGTCTACCCTGGGCAGGTCGTGTAACCTCTCCGAGCCTCTTCTGCCCACCCGGTCTGTAGGACAGAGGTGCCATTGCTTCCATCGTGGAGGGGTAAGGCCAGCTCTGGTCTGCAGCCTGACAGCATAGCTCAGAAGCCGATGCTGCGGGGACCAAGTCCTCCCTCCTTGGAGACCTGTTCACCTTTGGTGGCTGAGTAACTGGAGAACAAAGGGAATGAGACTGCCCTGCTCTGAAATCTGGGGCGGGTGGGAGGGAGCAGGGAAGAGGAATGTACAGAATAAATCAAGTGGCTGGGTAATTAATTTGGAATAACTTAAGCCCTGAACGCTGCAGAGAAAACAAAAGTGGTGACATTTAACGAATGTGTCCATTGATATCTCACTCATTCCAGCTGTCTTGGAAATGTCAGCTATCTCACAATCCTTTTGCCTTGCAGCTGGAAGGTTTGTGCTAACAACCAATTCTAGTTTCTGCCCAGTGTGTTAGCACGGCACAGGATTTCAGAAGCGGGAGGTCCCAGTGGCAGAAGGAACAGGGGACAATGATCGTCACCTGCAGAGAGCCTGACCCTGCAGCTGCTCCTTGGGGCCCCCATGGGTCCTGTCTCCTTGCCTCTCGCCCACCTTCTTGCTACTAACTATAAAAAACACACAAGGCGGGGCGCCTGGGTGGCTCAGTTGGTTAGGCGACTGCCTTCGGAGACCTGGGATCGAGTTCCACATCGGGCTCCCTGCTTCTCCCTCTCTCACTCCCCCTGCTTGTGTTCCCTCTCTGGCTGTCTTTCTGTCAAATAAATAAAATCTTTAAACACACACACACACACACACACACACACACACGGCGTCCATGCCAGGGCAAAGACTGTGTTTTCATGGGATCCTCCATTTATGCCTCTTCAAACTTCTCAGAGCTTACAAGTTTTCAGGAGAAAACCTTAGCTGAACTCCAGGGAGAGAGAAAGCCAAGAGCCAGTGGCTCTCCCAGAGAACTCCAGGCTCAGGAATTTCCATTCTGAGCTGATCGGCCCTTGGTGCAGTCCCCGGTAAATACCAGACACTGCTTCAGAGACAAACTGGAGAACAAACCAGCTGGATTTTCACTTTGGGGAAAAACGTGAAGCCAGGCAGCGTTGAGCAGTTCCATCCCAACCCCATTCCAAGCCCCAACGGTCGCCTTCCCGCTGTCACCCACTGCCGAACGGCCGATCTCATCCACCTTATGGGCGCCGAGGTACAAGGTGAAGGAGTCGTTACAACCCAAATGGAAAATGATCCGGTGGAAGTTTGAGTGAGCCCAGCAGACTTCAAAGTTCTGCAAGCCCAGCTCCTCTAGCTGAGTTCAGCTTCTGGCCTGAGGAGCGGAGGAGGGCCATGGTGTTCTAAGCTTCCCTGGAGCAAGGCGGGGCGAACCGGCTCAGGATAAACAGCAACAGCTCAACAGCTCAGGCTTGGCCAAGCCCGGTTGCTCAGGGAGTGCACAGAGTGCACGGTGACATGCGTGGGAGCCAGGCTTCCCCTGTCCAGTTCAAAGCCAGGCTGTGCAGGCAGTCCATCCAGCCCCCAGGTGAAGAGTCCCACCACCTAAGTGTGCTCTCACTTAGAGCTGAGCCAGACCACAGGCACACCCTCCGCTGCTGCCTTCCTACCGGTTCACAAAGATTGGGCTCAGTAGGCAAGCATTCCGGGTTCCCAGTCCCTCTTGCAGAGTGCCTCGTGTGTACTTGCCCTCCCTCCTGGAGCTTCTTTCCTGACTCTGGCATCCCCCTGGGGGCCAGGTTTGCTGCCACCCCAGCTCTTAGGCATGCACACTTAGAAGTGAGAAGGCCCCCAGGCCCAGTCCTCAGCCTTTCTGCACGATTTCCAGCCCCTCACCCCAAATCACCTCCAGCCTCTGTGCTGCTACTCCATCCCCCGCGGCCACGTCTCTCCCAAGGACCACCTGCCACCTGGCCGGCCCAAGGCCCTTAGACGCCCTGCTGCAGCCCAGCAGGCCCTCTGGCCATCAGTGAACTTCAGTAGCCTTCCCCTACGCCTGTAATCCTGGAACTGCCTTCTCTCCCTGCCTGAGCCACGACACCACATTTCTTTCTTTCTCTGTGTTGTCTTGCTGGCCCCTCTCTCTACACCATCATCGCTGTCCTCCTGGGTTACCCCCAGGGCCGCCGCTGCTTGGGATTTGACTTCTCACCCTCCTCTATGCCGATCTGGGGATTGGAAATGTGGAGACAGCCGCGGCTAAGCAGGTAGTGTAAATGTATCAAGCTGTAAGTCAAGGGTAAGGTGGCAGGTTGTGGGCACCGGAGGGGGTAAGCTCTATCTAAGGACACTCGAATTGAAAGTAAAAAACAAAACAAAACCCACGAGGCATACTAACCAGATTTAGCCCCTGGACAACTACTTCTCAGCCCCTAAAAAGCCAGTCTCCGCTTCCCTGGTAGTCTCGTTACCCTGACGCATATTTTTTTTTCGAGATTTACTTATTTATTGTAGAGAGAGAGCAGGGAAGGGGGCAGAGGGAGACACACGCAGGCGACTCGACCCTAAGCTCATGACCTGAGCCCAGATCAAGAGTCAGATGCTTCAGCAACTGAGACATCCACGTGCCCCTACCCCGACACCTTTAGGACACATTTCACCATTACTCCAAGATGGAACTGACTCCCCTTTTGCCCATGGGGGGCAAGGAATGATTATGGTTTGCATAACATTTTAAAAACTGTCAAGGACTTTGCCTTATGTGAAGTGGGGATTGCTTCATCTGGCACTCGGGGTCCCGGCCACTATTTCCGCAGGCAACGCCACCTCTCATCACATTTACTTATACAGATTTTGCCATCAGGGTGCCCTCCCCTCCCCTGGGAAATATAAACATAAACATTCACTCTTTAAGACCTAATTCCAGCCTCCCCTCCTGGAAAAGCCTCCCCAGGCGGGTGCAGGGGAGAGTGTCACCGCCACACCCCTGAGCAGATCCTGGCACACACTCCCTTACTACGCGTGCAGGTGTGCGTTGCCTTGTCTCGTTTTTTTTTCACGCCCGTGCACTTGTGCTCCACCCGTGGCAAGGGTAAAAGATTTTCCCTTATTTGGCTCCTTCCCACCCCCCTACGCATCCAGGTAC
Source organism: Spilogale gracilis (assembly GCA_004023965.1). Lineage (NCBI taxonomy): Eukaryota > Metazoa > Chordata > Mammalia > Carnivora > Mephitidae > Spilogale > Spilogale gracilis. Next base: position 43,655 of record PITA01004542.1, read on the forward strand.
CCCATCACGCATCTCAGAGAGGAAGCCTCTCCTGCCAGGGAGGAGGACACACTAGTCAAAACCATTGTCAAGTACCCAGATGCAGAATAGCAAGTGTGTGGTTGAGAAAATAGTTTCGAGAAGCCTAAGGGTAATGGTTTCCAGCAGTGGCTCAGCCCTCACTGTGCCTTTGAACCACCTGCAAAGCTTGTTAAAAATGCAAATGGCTCCCGCAGATGCCCTGATGCCCTAGACCCGGACTGGAGCCTAGGAATACGCGTACCAACCAGCCGGGAACCCTGGCCCGTGCTCTGAGGAACAGCCGGTCCCAGAATTAGAGGTCTGGCTTTACCTGAAGTGGGACCGTTGTTCTTAATCAAGAAGCCCTTGATCCAGACTCAGCTCACTGGGCGACTGCATTCTGAATTAAACACGGAAGGTAGTCACAGCAGGCTGTGTTCCTGGACAGTGTTGGGGTGGGATGATGCCCAGCCTGGGTATCCATCTGGCCGCCCCGGGCCCCGTGGGCAGCACGCTGTCTGGGGGACAGGAGCAAAGGCCCCGGTGTGGAAGCTCCAGCGGTCCCCCCCCCCCCGCCGCCCCCGCTACCGTGGCATTATAATTCAGTCCCTACCACGGCACGGCAAGCCATCTGCTTCTATTCCTGCACCCTCGTCCTGTGTCACCGCAGAGCGAAAGGAGAGGCAGCCAGGGTGACCATGAGCAAGAGCATCTGCTCAAAGCTAGCTGACAGCAGAAGGGCACAAAGAGGGCAGGAGGCGATGGCGGAGCGCCCCCCTTCATGACACCTCTTCCCAGCCCCTCCACCCACCCCTCTCCCTAATCCAGTCTTTTCCTTCTTAGAGTCAACAAGGCGTTATGCAGGTCCCAAGGGACAGATACTAGGGAATTTTAGAGAGGCCTTTGGGATCAGGGACTGACTGGAGTAAGAGAGAAGGTCAGACCCGAGACGGTGCTAGTCCCACCCACTAGTCCTGTGCATGGAGTCTGAGGATGGGAAGGCAACTGAGTTTTTTGGCCATGAGAAAATGTCCTGAGATGCCTTGAAAGCTCTCACCTTGCTGCTGGAGAACTCCAGGTGGATGACTGGGGACCTCAAACTCAGTGCATTCTACTCTCAAGTGACGTCCTTCCCTCTGGCCCTCAGTCTTGGTGATGGCACCATTGACATTCTCACCCCCCCCCCCCCGCCCAGGTCCAGGGCCTCTGAACCATTTCCTAATCCCCCCTCTCCTCGACACCAGTCGCTCACCAAGTCCTGTCCATTCCACCCACAGTCTGTCTCATACTTGTCCCGCCTTTCAGAAACCACACCTCTGCCCTTTCACTTCTGGTCCCAACGACGGATGGCAGGCATCTACCAAGGAGTCTGCACCTCTACTCCTTGGCTTCTCTACACCCCTCAGTTCCCAAAGTGACCCTTTCAGATTATCCAGGGATCCTCAATGTTTGGGAGCACGTTAATGAAAGGGGTCTCCTGGTCACGAGAGGCTGATACCCAGTCTATGTTTGCACAGTCCTGGTTTCCAGTCGCTCTGGAACAAAGGTCTGACACCACTTCTCTTTGACCACCCCTCCACCCTGTTCCTTCAGATTCCTTACTGTGGTGCTCAAGGCCACTCCGAGGTGACCCTACACGTTCACCTCCTCTCGCCACACAGGCAGCATTTCCCAAACACCTATGCATTTCTGCTTCCTGACTTTGCTCACGCCGTCCCCTCGTCCCAGAGTGTTCTCCCACCTCTCCTTTGCCCCTTGAAACCTTTCTTGTCCTTCATGCTCCTGCTCAAATGTCCATCCTCTATCTTCCCTGAATTCTGCACATCTAAGATCAGCTCCTTCTTCTCTGTCCCTGTAAGTCCAGTGTTTTCTTCTTCTTTCTAGAAGACATTTCATTCTTATATACATCACAGTCAGGGTCTTCCTCCAAAGAGTAGAAGCCACTTGAGAGCTGATGTCACTACTGTACTTTACATAGTGCCTGGCATATAGAAGATGCTTGATAAGCGTTTGTTGGACAAGTTGGGAATATGAATGAATGAGTAGATGACTTCTCCTATAAGCTAAAATCAACCACCATCACAAGGATCCAGAATTATCCTACACCATCCATGGAACACAGGGTTGTCTCCGGGAGCAACAGGCTAAAGAGAATCCATATTTGGGAGGTTCTGAAAGTACTGCCACTGCCCACAGTGGTCCAGAGTGGTCCTCGAGTGTAAGGACCTATTTTAGAAATCCAAGCCGCCGGGGCGCCTGGGTGGCTCAGTTGGTTGAGCGACTGCCTTCGGCTCAGGTCATGATCCTGGAGACCTGGGATCGAGTCCCACATCCGGCTCCCTGCTCGGCGGGAAGCCTGCTTCTCCCTCTCTCACTCCCCCTGCTTGTGTTCCCTCTCTGGCTGTGTTTCTCTCTGTCAAATAAATAAAATCTTAAAAAAAAAAAAAAAAGTTTATTTAAAAAAAAAAAATCCAAGCCGCCATCTTGCTTACTCAGAAAAACAGCTCCAGGTGTTAGGGGCAAAAGGCCCCTGGAAAACAAAGGTGAGCCAGGTTGGGGGAGATGCCCAATCAGTTAACCCCTTTAACCTCTCAACTGGGGAGCATCCTGGGAGGTATTTAGATGCAAACCAAGAATGGGCGGCCCCTTACGGGGTACCTTTATGGGGTACTTGGGGTCAGATGGGAATGCCCAAATGGGGTCCAGGGGCCATAGAGGTGCAAATTAACTCAGGCAAGCCAGGTGTGAGTCTGTCTGCTCTGGGGTGTGGGTTTTCCCCTATACAATGGGAATGTAAATTAACCCAGATAGTTACCTGACCCTGGTCAGCTTGTGATTTTGGGGGGTTTCCCTATAAAAGCAGCCTGAGAAATTAGGCATGGCCCTTCTCCCCAGAGAAGTGACCCTGGCTGGCCAGTAAAATTCCGATGCTTGGCGGGAAATACAGCTTTGCTTGACCTTCGTTTTTTTATCAGCCTCGTTCCTTTGACCACAGACCCTATTATTACTGAGGACTACAGTGGCCACTAATTTCCAATAACACTAACGTTAGTAGTAGCAGTTATCCTCTGGTCAATGTCCATGAAGTACCAAGCCCCACGCTGGGTTCTTTCCCTGTCTTAGCTGACTGGTTCCGGCATCAGTGCTATGAGGAGGGACCCATAAGACAAGAGGAAACAAGCACGAGGAGTCATGTCCCTTGTCCAAGGCCAAGGGGAAGAGCCGAGATTTAGGCCAAGGTGATTCTGACCCCAACTGCTCTGTCCGGCCTCTGCAGGGCTTGGGCGCCCCCTCAGCCTGCACCCTATTGGCTGTCCCTGGGCCATCAGGGCAACATGTTTCTTGCCAGAGTCTGTGAGCTCCACAGGCAGACTGAGCCCAGGCCACGAAGGACAGACCAGTGCACTTACTTGTGTAAAGTGCAGTCTCCTCCGCAGACCCCCCAAACGCTGCTGGGGAAAGAGCTTCCTTCCTGTCCCAGCCACCTGGGCCCATGCCAGTGCGTCCCCAGACAGAGCGCTGCCTCTGCGCCCTGCCAGCCTCCTTCTCTCTGCAAGGTGGTACCTGGGAGCAGGTGCCTCTGAAGATGGGTGCCTTCAATATTTTGGCCAGTGCCACTACAAAGGTTTGAAAAAACTGGGCCAGCGGAAAAGGTAATTAGGCAGCGCTTTCCTGATGAGGTGGGAGGATCAGCAGGTGTAAGGTCAGGGATTTGAGTCCTGGTGTGCATTTAATTAAGTATCGCTGTTCTGTTCACACATTGGATGGCAAAGCCTGAAAAAAATCCCAGCCAACCTCTTCCCTCACAACCCCGGGTGGGGGAGAGGAAGGAGGCCAAGGGTACCAAAAACGAAAAAAAGGAAAAAAAAAACCAAAAACAAAAACCCAAAACCTCAAACCAAAAAAACACCAAAACAAAGCCAACTTACAAAACAGGAACCAGAATCCCAAACCTTCTCACACAGACTCAGCTCAGCTCTGTCCTTGATTGTGAAAAATATAACCAAAGGGAACAGAGAGCCCCAGGGAGACAGGGCTCCAGATAGCCCAGTGGCACACAAAAGGGGTGGAGGAAAGGGATGGAATGCTTAAAAAGCAGTAAGAATAGCTGCAAGTCATCCTATTTAAATTCTAACAAGGCCACCACTCAGAGATAACAAAGGCCACTGTGTTTAATTAAGGGTATAAATGGTAGAAAAATATGAGACAGGAACTCTTACTAGCTGTTAATGAGGTAGATGGGAAACCTCTAAAAATAAACCATGGCAAGTTGAAAGGGTAATTAGGGGTGCAAAAATAAACAGAGGGTGTCAATTAGAAGTTCTCTGCAAAGGCTTCTCTCCTGACTCGTCCCAGTAGGTAGGGCACGCCTAAGAAACACGCCCCCCTGCCCCGCCTAAGGTCAAGGTCTGCAATAGGGGTAAGTACCCTCTTAACTTGCCTGTTCTTCCTGGCCTTAGAAGGAAGGGTGAGAATAAGCCCCCATCTGGCTCTGCCACACCCCAACCAACGAGAGCCTGAGAGAGAAGCAGGCTATGCTCATTGAACAAGGAGTCCCCAAAGAGACCTGAACAAATATTAGGGGATGAGAGACCTTAAGAGCTAAGTGATAAAAATCAATCCGGTTCCTGCCTCTGAGCTGAGAGCCAGGAATTAACATCTATGTGCATGGATGAATAGACACACAAAAGCACACACACACATCAGTGGCAATACCTCTAGCCCCCAGCATACAGGGAGCTGGTGATCACTGACCCCGGAGGTAGGTGTGAGATGTTCTTGTAAGCCTCTGGCCTCCCGCCTCCATATTGTCTTTCTTCTCTTCCCTATTATGACTTTAAACACCACCACATTTGGAAGTCAGTCTGTGGTCAAGGAAGTTTAGGAAGTTCTTCCGATGATAGGTGCCTCGGGGAGATCCCCATGAACACATTTAATGCTCTGAGCCTCGGGGAGATCCCCATGAACACATTTAATGCTCTGAAAAGAGCGTAAGGGAGTCTTTGTGTTGATTTAACTCTGGATTTCCCAAAGGATCTGATCCCGTAACCCTTTTTCCATAAAATACTACTTACCATCTCTCCACACTAGCCACCCACCCCCAACCAGTAGGGTTTGGCAGCATCAAACACAGCCCTGAGGACCTTGGGAAGGGTAACTGGAACACAGACCCCTCCCTTCTCTGATGATGGGGCATCATCTCCCTGAGAGGTGCTGTAGATAGAGCAGGAGGCTGGTGATGGAGGCTGGGGAGGACGAGACCCACAAAGGGAAATAAGGGGGCTCTGAAATAAATATATTCCTCATTTCATTTATTCTCTGTAAATATCAGGCAATGTCGGTGATGCCCACCTCAAGGGGGAGAATGGGAGCTTAGACATGGGCCAGCCAGAAGACAGGATCCATCACTGCTGTTGCTATAGGGCTATGTGATCTGACTAGATCATAATAATAGCGGCCTCACAGGGTTGTTTAGAAGGGTACATAAAACAATACACACAAGCACTTATGTGTCTTTTCAAGCCTGAAAGGTAAAGTTTTTATAATGATCAGAATAGCAACATTTTCTATTTCCCTCCATCCCTTCCTTGGGCAATCTCATCTGCTCCAGGGTCTTCGTTCCATGGAAATGTAGATGGACCCCCAAACCACTTCCCACCCAGATCCCTCTCCTGAACTGTAGGTGTCTGCTACAGTTTGGGATTTATTTTAAGAAAGCAGAAATCCAATGAACTCCAAGGACAGAATTCCTTGCCAGATCTGAGACGATCTACACTTGAGATCGGGGAAAACCCATTAAGAACAGAAGCAGCGACTCTGTCTCTCCCCCTCTAGGGCCTGATCTGTTATCCTCTTGCACCCCACCACCTGCCTCCTTATCACCCCCTAAGTATATGAGACCCAAGTCCAGAGCCTACTCCCAATGGCAGTAGACTCTATGTCTCCTTTTTCAAGTGTTGGGAGAGTCTTCTTGGCTGAGTCTTTCCATTTGATTCAGACAACAAAAGTCACAGGATGTCTCCTTGGGTCAGATGTCTCTGGCAGGTCCAATAGCTACGGTTCTGGAGAGGGAGGGGATCGTGTGGTATCTAGAGCCGTCCCTGATGGCATCGCTGGAGGGGACAGATAAAAGCCTAACAATTTTATTCTTCTGCTTGCCCTGCCTGGCACGTGTTACTTTCTCCCTAGTCAGACATTTGCAAAGATGTTCTTATCTAACTGGATCCCATCTACAACTCTAAATCAACTTTAGAGTCATTTATAGCTATAAATCATGCATCTGCCCACCAGTACATGAAGTCACATTCCACTCCTCATTCAGAGTCAGTGAGCGTCGTGAGATTGCTGGCTACGCCGCCTGCTGACCTCAGCACCCACAATATGCAGGTGCCATCCATCCTTCTTCTAGTTCTGTGGGATCCTGTCCCAGCGTGCCTGCTCACTTTCTTACGATCTAAGACTGAAATGGTAAATTTAACCTTTACCACCTCCCCCAATATCAACAATGGAGGAAACCCCAGGATGCCAGTGGTGGGGTTGGAAATTATTTACTTGGAAAAGTAGAGGAAGGAAAGAGAAATCTAGAGAAAAGGAACACATCTCTGGGGCAAGAACCACACAGAGGCTCCTGGTCCAAGCATATGTCAAACCCTGTGGCCGCAGGGGACCCCTGGCTGGCAGATAAAACCCATGTCCTTGGAAGCCTTCCTATTCTTAACAGCCTGAATGAATCCTGAGACCAGGCTCCCAAATCTTTAGTTTTTTAGAACCCAGGACTAGCTTGTTCCAGCTGAGTGCCCTTTTCTCAATAGTTGATACCACGTGGCACTGGAAAGGTGTGGGTGAAGGCAGTATGTCTTTCCTAGTCTGTCTATCCTTATCCATATTTCCACCCTCACTGTGAGACTCGCCTCAGTGGGAAGGCTCTCCTTATTTTATGGGGAAGATGGAGTGAGAAATGCTGAGAAGGCCTGTGGGGGTGTCATGATCCCTAGCAACTCCTCCTCCCAAATGATTCCTTTCCAATGGTCTCAACAGCCATCTTTGTCAATCAGAGCTTTAACTTTGGCACTAGAAATTCAATGAGACAGAAAATTAGGACCAGACCACAGTTTGGCAAGGCCCATTGGTTTCTGGACTTGGCTCAAGTAATCAGAGAGCTCCAGCTAGAGGCAAAATGGGCTTTCTGCACCAGAATTACATAATCACCCTGTTTTTCTTATTTGCTTGTAGACAGGCATTCTGGACAGAAAACTCTTCGCTGCTGGCCATTATCTGTTATAAGCAATAAATAATCTGCTTCATTATCCTTACATTCAGGCATCAAGCCTCCCAAAGCTTCACCTTTGGTATGCATATGGTCTGAGTCTCAAGGGACAACAGATGACAACTTAATTAGTTGTTTTTCCACCCAAAACCACAGACTGCAAACTTCCTATCCTATAATGGAGACAATTTTGTATTGTATCTCATCGCAATAATACCACAGCTAGTCTCACATGTTAGGGCTCTCACTTTGAACCCCACTCCCGGTACCAATTTCTCTTCTACTTGTGATTTCTCTGATTATAGGCCTGAAAAAACTAAAGTAAGAAAGAATTAAATGTGAGTTGATTTAACACTGAATACCCTCTCAACACCTTCCGTGTGGTCCCAGTGGCTCCTACCACGGCCCCTGACTCTAAAACCTTCCACACCCATGTCTATCACTGACTGGCAGGGCCCAGTAGCTTGGTTGAATCTCTCCAGAGACAAAATCTGATCGGTGTGGTTTGTTTATCTGGGCCAGACCACACAAAAAATTTACCGGTCAGCCAATGTACCCACTGCCTTTGCATCTGACCTCTATTGCATGTTTAGTTGGCATTGGCAGATGTAGGAGGACCACGCAGTCTGTAATTCTGTCCCTTCCTAGAGTAAGCATCATGAAACAAGGAGCAGACTATCCAAATACTATGTATATCTGTACGCGGAATCCACAGACCCTGACAATGAATCATGGCACGCATCGAAATGATCTCTACATATGGCCATTCTTCTTCTTCCATAATCCTGAGCTAGAAATGGGGGTGTTACCCTTCACCGTCCCATCTACTCACCTCCCCATGTTGATTCAAACAACAGATGTCACGGGTTTTACCTCCCGAACCCCTCTTGGACCCATCCCCTTCTCTTCAATCCTCCAGCATTGTCTCACATCGTGCTGTCATTAACTTTCAGTAGCTTATCCCAGGAGCCTTCTCACTGATCTTCCTCAGTCAGTCCTTCTTCCTCCCAAAATATTCCCCAGATGGTTTTTACACAGATCTGGTCATGTCACTCTTAGGAACTTTCCGCCGTGCCCCAGTGTCTCACACCCTCCATAATCGCAACCCCGCCTACCCCACCAGCCCCATTACTTGACCTCACTCTACAAGTCAGTTCCCAGTTTGCAAAAGCCACTGTTGTCAGTGTCTCTTTTGGCTCAGCTTTGCAAGGGCCCAATACCTTTTCAGGGGGGTCTTCTTTGACCTTCCTTGGTCTAGGTTAGAGGTATTTTCCATGCACTCTCATAAGGGGCTTGGCTTTACCACAGATCTAATCACTTTGGATTGTAAACACCTATTTTCTTTCTTTTTTTTTTTTAAGATTTTATTTATTTATTTGATAGAGAGAGAGATTACAAGCAGGCAGAGAGGCAGGCAGAGAGAGCAGAGGAAACAGGCTCCCCTCTGAGCAGAGAGCCCAACACTGGCCTGGATCCCAGGACCCTGAGATCATGACCTCAGCCGAAGGCAGAGGCTTAACCCACTGAGCCACCCAGGCGCCCACTAAACACCTATTTTCTTAACTGTATACAGCACAGTGCTTGGCATATACTGGATACAGGTTTGTTGATCAAAAAGACTTATTATTGGCTGCTGTATGTATACCTCCCAATTCCTGTTGACATTTTTGTTATTACAATTGCCAGCTTTTGTGCCAGGATCTTATATCTTGTAAAGGATATCCACAAATCATATCTCATTGGGTCCATCCCAGCCACCTCACCCACCCCCACCCCGAGCCCTGGCACAATGCCAAAAATGGAGGAAGGGTGAACTGTTATTCTTATTTATCCAAGAAGGAAATATGATTCAAATGCATTAAATGACTCATCTGATGTCAGGTTGCTAGGGCTGGTTCTTACTAGGAAATCTATAAGAGACAGCTGGGGGAGCAGGTGCCGATCTCTGGTAGCAGAAAAAACATGGGAAAGAGAAGGTTCTCAAGAAAAATGTGCTCTGAGTAGTGAGATGCGAGACTCCAACTCAACAGGCACTGACGTTGATAAGAAAACAATGGGGGACCTATTCCAGGAGCTTGTAACTGTCACTTGGTCGCAAGGGAGAGGGCCCCTTTGTGTTCTAACCTGTAGAGTGGATATTATGGTCCTTAAGTGATGATTTACGACGTTTTCTAATGGCAGGGCACATGGGTAGGCTGAGCAAGGATTAGATACAACACCACCAGCTCAAAAATCAGCTAAAAATTATCGGTCAGAGGGAAGTTAGGTACAGAGTGACTTGATTTTCTAGAAACATCATGACAAGGAAGGTCAAGCAGAGGGGGCAATCAAGGATCCCGTAGGATGGCAGAATACAGAATAGGCCAAGCAGCTGCTGCCTACGAGATCTGCCCATCCTGTAAGGTCAAGTTTTGGAATCCAGGCCACCATCTTGTTTACTCAGAAAATCAGCTACGGGAGAAATGGGCAAAGGGCCCCTGGAAAACAAAGGCGAGCCAGGTTGGGGGAGACGCCCAATCAGTTAAGCCTCTTAACCTCCCATCCCAGGGAGGTATGGAGAAGCAAATAAAGAATGGCCAGCCATGGGGCGCCTGGGTGGCTCGGTTGGTTAAGCGACTGCCTTCGGCTCAGGTCATGATCCTGGAGACCCGGGATCGAGCCCCACACGGGGCTCCCTGCTCGGCGGGAAGCCTGCTTCTCCCTCTCTCACTCCCCCTGCTTGTGTTCCCTCTCTGGCTGTGTTTCTCTCTGTCAAATAAATAAATAAAATCTTAAAAAAAAAAAGAGAAGAAGAAGAAGAATGGGCAACGAGTTCCCGGTACTTTGGACAGGTGGGAACGCCCAATCAGTTAATCCCCTTAACCTCCCGGGCCCTGACCAACGGAGATGCCCTGGTAAATCACTCTGTGGTGACTAAATGTATTCATCATCACAGCAGAGTGAAAGAATTAACTCAGGCAGGTGAGTCGGGTCAGCTGGGGGGGGGGTGCGGTTTTCCCCTATAAAAGGTAGCCTGTAAGAATGGGCGGGGCTGCTTTCTCTCTTTTGGGAAGCGACCCTGATCGGCCAGGACCCTGGCCCGTCAGCAAAATTCTGATGCTTGGCGCAAAATAAAGCTCTGCTTAACTTTCATTTTTCTATCAGCCTCATTCCCTTGACCACGGACCCTAATACATCCCACCCAACACCATCCCAACTGTATGGGTCCAAGCACCATTCAGAAGCTGTGCTCGCAGTAATCAATAAGAGCACTCGGTATTCTCTATGCGTGTATTTCGGGGCTAAGACATCAGACCGCTTTAGCAACCAAATGCTTCACATACGGGAAAAAGAGGCCAAAACAGGCTGGCTCCATTAAACAAGATTCTATCCAGAAAACCCAAGCCGTTGATAAATCCACAGTGACAGATGCGCACCACTTCATTTGTCTTCCGGTTGTACCAAAAGGAAAAGAAAAGAGTGACACCAGAAGCACATCACTAAAAACACACAGCTTTGCCCCTGGGCAGATTGCAGGCGGTCAGTTCCTTTGCTGGGACCAGCACTTGTGGCTGAACGAAAGCTCCCTAAGTGCTGACAATGTTCTAGCAGCTAGAAGAGGGGAGGGGCGGGGCTTACATCATTGATCCAAACAAGAGGCTATCTGAGATCTGTGTTTCTAGACAGTTTCCACTGCATAAATGCACTCTGGTATGGCCTACTGTGGAAAAAAACATTCATTCCAGGAGCAGATGAACCAAGAGCTCTTCCTGAAGGTTGAGGACCTCCGCATGGGATGTGATTTTTTGTAGTTGCCCAGTTTGTAGAATTCCAGAATTTGCAGCTACTCTAAACGCTTGCGCCAGTCCTCCTGCTCCTGGCCTCTTTGCGAGGTCCTCACAGGTGCGTTGCAGTCTTGGGCTCAGCCCAGCCCCAATCCAAGGACGTAAATGTGACACGAGACAGAAATAATTGGAAGAGCTTTATTTCCCCACCCCCAATCTAGTGTGGATGGATTCAAGAATGCAAGTAGTGATGCGAAATAATGGGGCTCTCTCATTGTCCCTCAAGTCACTTTCGTATTATTTTTACCCAGACTACCACCACTTCCCTCCCATGTGATCTGCAGGCTCTGTTGCCTTTATCTCTAAAATCTCTGTCTTTATTCCCACCTCCGCGCCATCCTCCCACTCTGCTCTAATCCACGATCCCCTCTCTCCCTTCTTTGGATGACTGCCCCTTAATTGGTCTCTTTGCCTCCCCTCTTACCGCTGCAACCCATTCTCCACACCACAGCCATATTATTTACTTTGTAACATTTAATATGCATTTTTAAAAACATACCTAGATAGAGAGCAAAGTAAAACAGAGAGCAATGGAATGTACAAAGGGCCACAGGCGACCCACCTCAAGATACCGATAGGCCATCACTGACCAATGGGCTACTTCCAACAGGCAGTTACCAAAAAAAGGAAGATTGCACCTGTCACGATACCTCCTCATCTTCTCCCTTAAGAACGGCCCCCAGCCTCTTCCTCATTGCGGACCTCTCTCCTGGGCTGTCCTGCCCGCTGCCGCCTTGCCGCCTTGCCGTGCATTCAATACCCCTCTAGCTTCTTTGTTCTGCCTCAGGTGAATTCTCTCACTACCGACCCCACCCTCTGCGCCACCCGCTGCCACCCGGTCATCACCCCACATTTGGGGGCCCCCATGGGGTGGAAAGACACCCCCACTTAGGCACCGCATATAATGACGGCTTGGTGTGATTTCTGTGCGTGTGGGATGTGTCAAAACAAATCTTAGACATCATGGTCTATCACCCCTAACCCCCATGTGTTGTGCCTCTCGCGCCCACATAGACTTTATTTTAACCTAAGAGTCATGCTATTATCACACTTAACAAAATTAACAATAATTATTTCAAATCAACAGATACCAAATTTCCTAGGTTGTCTCAAAGATCTCTTTTCCCAATTAGTTGGAATAGGGATCCAGACTGGTTCCGTAGCCGAACTAATAATAAGAGTTTACTCCTTCGTGAGACTAGACCAGGTGGATTTAGCACAAAGAGGAAACTTTATTTGCAGCAAATAAAAAGACCACAGGGAATAAGTTCTGAAGCCCTGACTCCGCAGCAAGTGTAAATGGGTTCTTTTTATTTGGGGTTAGGATGGATATTCAGAAAGTGGAGTATTGTTACCACCGCAAAGTTTACTGCAGACGGAAAACAAGCCTATAATGCATCCTATGTCATGTTAATGAAGCTCCTGCTCCTCTTTGGGCCGACACTGTGACATTATAATGAGGTAGAGTTAAACAAGCCATCCTCTGCCCCCGCAGGTGTGCGTGACTGAGCTCAAACTAGGCTAGGCTTTTCTGTGGTTTGTCTCTAAAACACAAGGTTAGGGGCACTGGAGTGGCTCAGTCAGTTAAATGTCTGACTCTTGGTCTTAACTTGGGGCTCATGAGTTCAAGCCCCACCTTGGGTGACTACTTTAAAAAAAATGAATAAATAAAAGATAAGGCTGTCTTGCTGGTGAGTTTTAACCTCATTAACTATAGGGCATGATTTCAGGTCTATACATTTGCTTCATTATGTTCTTTAAGGCTCCTTTCTTTTATAATAGTTTCCCCTTCTTTCTTTCCATGCCCTTGACTGATTTCTTTAAATATAAATCAGATTAAGTGATTCCTTGCTCAAAACCCTGCACTTGCTTCCACAGGAGTTGGAATAAAATCCCAACCCTTACCACACCCAAGGGCCTGCAGGATCCTGGCCCCGCCGGCTCCTCCAATGGTCTCCGTCACTTGCTGCTTCAGCCCTGCTCTAGAGCTCCCTTGAGCACACCAAACTGTTCCCACCCAGGATTCTGCACTTGGGTTCCCACAGCCGGAAATGCTTTCTCCCTGCTCACCACACATACAACTCGATCTTGGCAAAACTCGTTCCTTGTCCTTCTGGTCTCAGCTCACATTGCCACCTTCTCAGAGCTGGGGCCTCTTCCTGGGTCACACATTCTAAATTAGCTCTTCTTCCCCTGGGCCACTCTGTCCCATCACTTCATTTCTTTATGCCGCTGATTACTATCTGCAATTACCTTCTCTTTAATTTGTTGGTTTACCTATGTAACAGGACATCAAAGTAGAAGTTTCCACCAAAATACCAAGAGACAATAGATGTGAATGTCAAAGCTAGATAGCGGTCTGCAAAATCCCCGAAGGAAATGGTCGACAACATTTAGATGATTGTTGGTCCCCTCAACCAGATCAAGCGTATAAAAAAGAGGCAAGAAAACGAAGAAAGAGGATGACTGGGTGGCTCAGTCTGTTAAGCGTCTACCTTCAGCTCAGGTCATGATCCCAGGGTCCTAGGATCGAGCCCCACGTCCTCTGGCTCCCTGTTTAGCAGAGAATCTACTTCTCCTTTAACCCTCCCCCAGGCTTGTGATCTCTCTCTCCCATGCCCTCTCTCAAATAAATAAAATCTTAGAAGAAGGAGGAGGAGGGGCGAAGGAAGGAAGGAAGGAAGGAAGGAAGGAAGGAAGGAAGGAACGAAGAGAGAGAGAGAGAGAGAAAGAAAGAAAGAAAGAAAGAAAGAAAAAGAAAATGAAGAAGGAGGGATCTATAGAGGATTTCTTTAGAAAGAGTTGTTGCTGTCCTAAGAAAGCCAGCTCTTCCCACCCGGAGGATGGGGCAGTAAGATGGGGAGAGCCGCCTCCTCCAAGTATGGAGAGAGAGGGTTTTAAAGGACCACTCAGAGAGCTTACTATGTGTCCTCTCAGGTTGGTAAGAGGGGAGGAGGGGTGTCAGATATTGGACTTGTACCTGATTCACCTTAGAAACCAAAGTGGGAGCACCTGAGTGGCTCAGTTGGTTAAGCGACTGCCTTTGGCTGAGGTCATGATCCCGGAGACTGGGGATCGAGCCCCACATTGGGCTCCCTGCTCGGCGGGAAGCCTGCTTCTCCCTCTCTCACTCCCCCTGCTTGTGTTCCCTCTCTTGCTGTGTTTCTCTCTGTCAGATAAATAAATAAAATCTTAAAAAAAAAAAAAGAAAAAGAAACCTAAAGTGGTTAACCTAGGAAAACAGGATAGAGGGTGCTATTCCAGTCCAGTCGCACTTCCAGAACCCATAAGGCATTAGAGATGCTTGAGTATTTCCTATGGACCAATGTGAACCACGAGAGAAAAATCAGAAAGGTGTTTTCTTGGTTTCTGCCCGATGGGAGCTTCTAGAAGGTGCAGGGATCCCAGCAACAAGAAGCTGAGAGCAAAGGCTAGGTTCCTAGACACTAAGGGAGAGTTGAAAATACCCTTCATAGTTAAGATGCATCTACCTGGGCCAAAAGAAATACAGTGATTGGAATCTCCAAAGAAGGAGTCAACTTTGTCTGCCAGGCCCAAAGGACACAAAATCTCCCAGGCTAGAAAGAACTTCCCTCTCCCCTTACCACATACACTCCTGCCCCTCACACACACAACCCCCCCCCCCAAAAAAGGGCAGAACACCAGAGATGAGAATTTGAGAATGGAAAGAAGCCGCAATATGGGAAAGGGAAAGCAGGAGGCGGCTCTGCCCCTTTCCCTGGAGTCCGGAAGCCATCAACAGGTCCAAACTCCAAACTTTAATTCAACCTTTTGGTGAAATCGAAGAACTTAATTACTATCTTGCACCAGGAATTCCAGTTCTTAAACTGAGGCTGTTTTACCAAAAAAAAGTGGAAGAACTGTCTTTGACCTAGGAGTGGACAGAACAATCATGAGATCTGCTCACATTTCTGTTGCAGGAAAAGCTCACCACCACTGAATTTACTTCAGACGGGCAGGGCAAGACAAAATAAATTATGCTTTGACCCTACAAGTCATGCACTTAGCATGTCAGCTTATTATCTGTCTCCTTTGCTGGCATGTAAGCCTCACAGGACCATGGACGATGTCATCCTAGCATTGCATCCCCAGAATGGAGAAGAGGGTCTGGCACATGGTCATCTCTCCATAAGTAAATAAAATCAATATCATCCAAGACTGAAAAGCGGGCTCATCCTTGGATTCCCTCAAGTTGCGGATGACGAAATAGCTGAGCTTCTGCTCTGGGCCTTACTGGAAGTTCCTAGTACAGCTGTCCTAGATAGGAGAGGCTGATCGCCATTGACAATGACCCCAGAATATGCTTGGATTAACACAATGCAAGTGTATTTCTTGCTCGTGACAAGTCCAATGACGATGTTCCTGGGCAGCTGTCGCCCAGGCAAGGGCTAGGAGATCCGGTCCTCTCACCTACTACAATGCTGCCTTCTTGAACACGCAGCCTCCAGAAGCTGGGGAAAGGAAGGTACTTGGGGGAGGCACCCTTGATAATGCCCCCCACTGAGAAATGAGATATATCATTTCTACTTAGGTTCTTTTGGCCAGAGGTAGTCCTCTGGGCCCACCAGAGACAAGTGGACTGAGCACTACAGTGTCTAGCTGGATAGCCACATCCTTGCAGTACCTCTACACCAAGGAAGGAGAGCCTGAACCGAGCCAGAGCATGCGACCAGACCCCAGCGCCATGGAGGGGTACGTTCAGGAGCCTCACCCCCCACACCCCAGGCAAATGGTGGGCGATTGCCTTCCCTATGGGTGTCATCAGTGGTGGAGCCCCTGTTGGAATTCCACACCGACTGAGAGCTAGTGTCAATGCTGTGGGGATCTGGGCCCCCTGGATTGGAGGTAGCTTTGCGATATATGGGGGCAGGGGGTGGGGAGGACCTGTTCTCCACCATCAACTGTAGCCTGGTACACCTTTGGGGCAAAGAAGATTCCTGGAACTCCATCACCAGTGGCTGCCCGCCATGGCCCAGTGGCCATGGGGGGCTCGGTAATGATGGGGGGCATCCTCTTGGCACTCATAGGTGTTGGTGTCCCCCTCACTTGCTACACTGCCCAGAGTTCAACAATGCACCCTTGTCCCCGGAGGACCCCAGCCAGCTTCCCCTTAAGGAGGGTACACCAGCCCCAGGCTCTCCCTTCTACCTTTAAAGGCTGTCATTCCTACTCAATCCTCAGATCACCTACAGTTCTACACAAGCTGAATTTTCCTTGTTTCTACGTCCCATCAGCCTTTTTGCATCTTCTGCCTCAGCTGCCCCTGTCTCCCTCCCAAGACATACCTTCCCCAGGGGGCCTCACCGCCTGTCTACTCCCCGGCCCATCTTTTCTCCTCAGATCCCAGTTAGAAGCTCTGTTCTGCATGGAGTGTGGGTCAAATGGAGCTGTCATGACCAAGTTTACTGCCTCATCTCCTTGGTTCCCACCTCCCACCTTCATGGATGAGGAATCTGAAGCCCTGAGGCTTAAAATGACCCTCCTGAGCTCACACTGCTGGTGCCGTCTGAAGAGAGCAGGTGCTGCTGTCACACGTCTTCAGACATGGTTAGCCTCACCCTGTCTTTTCATGCAGGCTTCAGCCCTCGGTGAGCAAAGACCGTCTTCATGCTGAACCCAAAAGCTGTCAACCCAGCTGTGCTGGCATCCTGGGGGATCACCTCATCAAAAGGGACTTGACCTTGGCCAGCTGATGGAGGGAGGGACCTCTGACCAGAGAGGACGGCAGCTGATGCATGAGAGCTTTCTCCGTCTCTCCTCCAGGTAGACAGCTCGGAGACGCCTGCAGACAGCCCCACACAATCAGGCCCCCACGAAGTGGCCCATCCAGCAGTGCGTCTTCAAATGAGCTCTCTCCATCCCTCTGACTCTCACTGGGCTGTCTAATCCCCACTCTCCAGAAAAACCTCCCAGGAAAGACTGTCTCTGGCTTGTCGTTTAGGGGAACCCAGACTGAGACAGAGACAGAGAAGGGGACCACCAGGAACGCCTGAATGCCCAGGTGGGGCCCCTGCAAGGCACCACTCTCCATGTCTGGTCCTCATTCTTTTTGGTTCAGAGATTCGATTTTTTTAAAGAACCGAATAGGGTATCCTCTCCAGGCACAGCTTGTGCCCCCATCTGTGTGGTCACCTCACAAAACGTAGCTGCCAGTCCGGCCAGAGACTCGAGAGCGCCTCGCCCGTGCGTCTGCTCCCTGTAGGTGAGAGATGTGAGAGGTCACATGGCCAGAAAGTCCTCCGTGAGCAGTGAATCCCCGAGCAGTTAGATCTCATCGTCTTGGGACAGATCTCTCAGCTGAGTAGCTTGAGGACCTCCCACGGCTTCAGGAGTGGCCCTTGTCAGGAAGATCTTAGCGGACACCTGCTTGCCATGCTTCTATGTCCCTATTGCTATTGTTATTATTAGCAAGAAGCGGTATTTTGAAAAATTATTAACATGCTTTTCTCTTTTCGCCTTTCAGAGGAAAGCCAGCTTTCCCGTGGTTAGCCTAAGCACCCATCTGCCAGGAGAAAGAGTAAATTGTTACAAAAGGAGGCAAAAAGAAATAAAGAATTAATATTCTGCTATTGGCATTTAAAATGAGATTTCTCAGCAAGACATTTATCTTTGGATCCAGGCTACTGTCTTAGAGAGTTATAATTGCCAAGTGGCTAAAATGACAGAGTCTGAGAGACACTATTTGGGCTCAGATCCAGGTTCTGCCATTTACCAGTTACGTGACCTTCAGCAAATTACTGAATTTCTTTATGACTTATTCTCCTTATCTGCAAAATGGGAATAATAATAGTACCTACCTCAGAGGATTGTTTTGAGAGTTTCATCAGCTAATACACATAAAATGTGCTCAAGAAATTGGAGTCTCTCTAGTTACCAAGCGTTGTAACACTTAGAGGTAGTTAGAAAGTGTCTGGGACATAATAAGTATTCAATAAACATCACCATCAAAATTCTTTTATCTTCCTCTTTAGCATATCAAGAACAGGCTCTTAGAGTGCCAGTGAAGCCCTGAATTTCTTTCTGGTGATGGGGGATATGTCAGAGAGAAAGGGATAAAAGCCTTTCCTTTCAATCCTGAGGGATTATGGGAAGAGGAGGTGGGAAAGAAGAGAACTACCCCTACACACACACACACACACACACCGTATGCCTCATACCAACCACACACACACACACACCATACATCACACTCTCCACACACACCATGCAAACCATCCAACACACGCACACACAACCGTTAGGACGGACCTTCTGAAACACCTAGAGAATGAAAAGCACTAAGGACATAGAGACCTCATGCGGCAAAGCATAGCTATTGAGAACCAAGCTATGTCAGGCAGAATGAGGGTCTGGAGAAGATTAAGAGGGACTAGCAGGGTTGAGGAGCCAGTGAGGGGGACAAGACAGAAACTTGGAGGGAGGCTGAGTTAGGCAAGGAGAACAGTAGGGCTCTGACCAGGCTGAGAGACCAGATCACAAATCCTCCTAGTTGCCAGATTCAAAGCGACCAGAATTGGAGCCAGAAAGAAAGCCCTGGAGACTCCAGAAACCAGGGACACCACCACATCATTCCAAGAGGGGCAGTAGAAGGAGGGGTGAGTGGGAAAAAGACTCCAGAACCTGGGAGATTGAACATTTTCACAAAGAGGGATTGAATATTTCCTAGAGGTATTGTTTACATTGTTGACTCGATGGAATCTAGATTTTTCTTCCAGCTACCCAGAGGCTGGAGACAACTTCCTCTGGATGTCCAAGGTATGGTATAAGTCTTACGACCTTGATTCAGTTTTTATTGGTGGTGTTATTTTAGTAGATGCTGTCATCTGCTGTCTTTTGTGTGAATTGCCCCCCACACCCATGGGGCAGTGCCAAGAAACCAAACTTATTAAGAGGTCCTGTTCTCCCCTCCCTGCTCTCCAACCCCATAGGTGGTTGGTTTTCAGGGTGGACACCGGGCTCAAGCTGGACCAATTCGAATCTCTTTGGGGATTTGGAGATTTGGGTCTAAAGAAGAGGAGCTGTTAGTGGCTGGAAATTCCAGCAGATTTCCAGAGCCATGGCTCCCAAAGGACCATGGGAGACCCCGGTAAGCCTCAAACTGACCCAAAGTGCAAGCCCTTGTTCCTATTCTTTTTTTTTCTTTTTAAGATTTTATTTATTCATTTGACAGAGAGAGAAAAAACAAGTAGGGGAACAGTATCCAGAGGGAGAGGGAGAAGCAGGCTTCTTCCCGCTGAGCAGGGAGCCCAATGCGGGGCTTGATCCCAGGCCCCGGGATCATGACCTGAGCTGAAGGCAGCCTCTTAACCTACTGAGCCACCCAGGCGCCCCCACCCCTTGTTCCTATTCTTTTGTGCAAATGACTTTACTATATACTGCATCAATTTTTATGTATAACGAGGGACTATTTTCTAATAAGCTACTGAATGGGTCACTAAGGGTTACTAAAATTCAGGATTCATAGACTAAAGTGATTGTTAGAAGAGTGTTCTGAGAACTCTAATTGGACATTGTGCTGGGGAAGCTGTGTGCTGGGCCAACTTGGCAATGGAGAGAGGCTCTCACAGCACAGGCCCCGGATAGCTAGCTGCATTCCTGCAATTCCGGATAATGACACTTTATCATCAGTGCTTTATCGGTGTTGTTTAGAATGAACTGTGTGTTTTGATGACTTAATTACATTGATCATTAATTATAAATGACATTGATTATAAATTACTATACGCTTGGCTTCTTGATTATTGAGCTTATAATTACCAGCTTAGTTTATTGTGGTGGTTGTGTGTAGTGATCTTTTGGACCTATCATTTTTCAGTAATTTGACTTTAAAACTATGCATTATAATTTAAATGGCATCATCATGCCTCTATGTATACATATCCAAATGCATGCATCTTCTCCCTTGCAATGTTATGAGTATAGTGATAATTCAAGCTGTACTTTTGCCCTCTGGATATTGGGAATAATTGAAAGTTTCAAGGTTTCCACTCTTCCTCAGTGAGTCACAGTGAAAAATTTTGAAACCCCCTACTCTCAAAGAAGGACCCACAAATATCTGATGTTAAGCCCCTAGAGTTGCCCTTATTCCCAGGAACCTCGACGGTTAACTCCTTTTTGGATTCTATGAATTCACTAAGTTCTCATTTTGACTTAAACTAGCTTGAGTTGGGTTGGGTTACCTGTATCTAAAGAACCTTAACTAACAAAGTCATTATATTTTATTTATTTTTTAAAAGATTGTATTTATTCCTTTGTCAGAGAGAGAGACAGAGAGCACTAGCAGGGGGAGCAGCAGGCATAGGGACAGGAAGAAGGAGGCTCCCTGCTGAGCAAAGAGCCCCAGGTAGTACTTAATCCCAGGATCCTGGGATCATCCCCTGAGCTGAAGGCAGATGCCCAGCCGACTGAGCCATCCAGTCATCCCACGTCATGTCTTAAATAGGGACAAAATATTAATGTATTCACAGTCGTTCCCCTCCCTCTGCATTCAAAGAAAACTTCTCCCACTTTTTTTTTTTTAACTTAGGGTACAGGTGGGATGAAGAAGGTAAAAGCCAGTCAGATTTCTTAGAAGAGGCAGGCACCAGGAAAGAAAAGAGAGGCTCAGAAGGCAAGAGGAGGGAGTTTGGGCTAGAGGAGTGCAAAAGAAACCGGATGGGTTGGAAGGTTCTGGAAAGAGACTAAGAAGAGCTTTGCAAAGAACAGCTGCCATAATAAGTAGAGAGAAATACTGATTATGAGGATCTCTAGGAAGTTTTACTGGACGCAGAGGCCACCCAAAGTGACCAGTGATACTCAGTTTAAACCTGAGCAGTTGTCTTCAGTGTGGACATTTCTTAAAATGGATACAATACTCAGAACCTAATCACTGAATTACTACTCACTAAATTAGTCACATTTCAGGCCTACTCCCTGACAGTCCTCCCATAACCCCTTGAGTGGACTTTTGGATGTTCCCCAATTCTTCAACCTTACACTATAACTTATTCCCACAGACAAACAATCATTTCCATTGGAAATTGTTTTTATTAGTTATCTCTGAGGCAACCTTAATTCCCAGTTTTTAGAGGGTTGTCGGCCGCCGCTAAACTGACGCTGGACCCTTCCTCCTGACCTCTTGCCCTAACTATCTAGCCTCCCAGCCAGCTCGCAGCCTGGACTTCTTTCCACACTCTCCACAGCCTACACGTCTTTTTAGTTCAGTTACTCCTTTCATGGTGATAAATCCAAACCAATCATAATGCTTTGAAAAAGCATAAATTTTGGACACCTGGGTGGCTCAGATGGTTAAGCAACTGACTTTGGCTCAGGTCATGACCCCAGTATCCTGGGACTGAGTCTCCCATGGGGCTCCCTGCACTCCCTGCCCCCCCACCCCCCGCTTGTGTGTGTGCTCTCTCTCTGTCTCTCTCTCTCTGTGTCAAAGAAAATAAATAAAATCTTAAAAAAAAAAAAGTATTAATTCCCAGCCCCCCAACTCAAACCTACCAAATATGAATTTCTCTGGGAAGGGCTCAGTCATTTTGGGGAAAAAACAAATCTGTTCACTGATACTGATAGGTCCTCCTTCCTGATGTGAAAACATGAAGTGTGGTATATTCATTAAGAACATTTCAGTGTCACTGGTGTCATAGATTCTATGTATTTTAAGTCCTAGAGTATTAGGCACAACTTGTCTGTTGACTTAAATGGCCTGTTTGTTAATAGACACTCCCTTGACTTAGTAAATATTTGTTTACCACATTACACGGGAGAGAAGAAGAGGCCCTTGTGAAAGTGAAGTTTGTGCAGAATGAATGGGTCAACAAATATTTGTGTGACATCATCATGAAGATAAGAGAGACAAGAACCAGCGTTTTAGTTGCAAACGACAGAATCCATGTTCACTAGTTTAAACAGAAAAAGAAGTTATTAAAGAGTATTAGAGGTTTAAAAAAAGAATATTAGAGATTCAAAGAATCTGTAGACGAGGTGGAAAGTGGGTTCAGAGGTTACACAGTTGGGGGCAATGCCTCCAACCTCCCGCATGGTCTTCCTAACAACCCAAATAAACTTGGAAGCAGATTCTTCCCTCCAGATGAAAATGTCCTGGTGGACACCGTGATGGCAACTTTGCCAGAAAGACACAGAGGTCCCAGCTAAGCCGTGCCTGGAGTCTTGACCCACAGAAACTCTGGGATGATATGGGTATATTCCATTAAGCCGCTGCGTTGGTGGTGATTGGTTAGACAGCGTCGGAAAACTAACACAGCCTTCCTGGGGCAGGCAGATCATTCCAAAAGAAATCAAAGCCACATGGACCATCCCATTCCCCAAACTCACCACTCAGATCATGGAGAGAGACCAGCACTGTTCACCTAACAGGGAGGTGGCTCCGCAGGGAGACATGAAGTCAACCCGAGGGAAAACTTCCGCCTTCCCTCACTCCTGTCTCAACAGTTAGAGGGGCCACCACTCCGGTCCAGGCAAGAGGATGAGGAGAAGTAAACGCATCTGAAGCATATTCAGAAAATAGATAACTCACCACAATTGCTGATTGACTGGATACAGAGGGTGAGAGAGAGGGGATCTGGACTGCCTTCCAGGTTTCTGGCTTGAACACCTGGGGCTATGGCGATACCCCTGACCAAGTCCCCTGACTGACATCTCTCCCTGGAGATCTCAGAGGGGCCGCTGGGTGGAAGGGTGGAAACAAAGAGCCTACTCTGGACATGCTAAGTTTGAGCTCCTGGGAGACATCCAAGTAAAGCTGACAGTTAGGGGGCTGGCTATGCCAATCTGGAGCTCTGGAGAGAAGTTGGGGCTGGAGATGTAAATGTGTGAGTCATCAGCATACAGATGTTATTTAAAGCCACAGAAAGGGATAGAACCGCCTAGGGAGGGAACATAGAATCATGCCCTTCCCGTCTCTCCAAGCTGCCCTCAGAGCGGGGTATTCTAGAATACAAACCCGATCTTTTTGTTCTGCTTAAAATTATGCAGTGGTAATCAAAGCGTTTTTTTTTCTTCTTCTTCTTTTAAGATTCAGTTTAACTAAAATGTTGTTTAAACTGTAAAAGGAAAGTTATGTTAACACGTTGTACATTGACCTAGTTTCACAGAAGAAATTATATAGCACTGATTAACAGCCAGGACAATATTTGGCAAGTGGAGGAGAAACAGAAAAAGCAAAGAAAATATAATGAAGGCAAGTGAATAATTAAATTACAGCAAATGTGTCACTTTTATCATTATTTTCTCTGAGTACCTATGATAATTTATAGACCCAGCCAAAGATTTTAATTGCTTCAAAGGCTATGTGCTAGCGGTGTGACCTTGCAAACTGCTTTAACCTCTTTGTCTCCTTTTGCTTTTCTGTAAGGTAGGAATAATGATGTTTGCACTACATTTCTAGAAAGATTGCTGAGAGGCCAAACGAGATCAGGGAAATATAAACACTGTGAAGGTTCTAGGAGGAGGAGGTGATAAGCTCCTCAAGTTCAAGGACTTCGATGTATTGTCTTACATCTTCTCTGCCTGGCCAGAGTGCCTAGAGTTCATTAGAGGATTATCATTAGAAAGGAAGAACATGCTTCAAGGGCTCTCCCTATTGCCTTCAGAGGAAATCACAGTTGGGTTCCCTGAGAGCAGAGTCTAAGATGAAGACTTGGGTGCAGGAGGTTTGGAGAATTGTCCAGAAAGCAGGAGAGGGGGAGCAGGAAGATAGAGCCAAAGAGAACAAGCGCATGCGGGGTAGCGGTTGGGACACCACTGCCAAAGGCAACGGGGCTCAGTTCTGCAAGGACCCCTCCTGAGTTGCCCCCAGAATGGTCCACCTAGAAGACAGGAGGCTAGAAGTTTTGTCCATCAGCTCTGGCCCCTCTCCCGCATGAGGTTGTCCTGGAGTGTGACACCCACTCTGCCCTCCCTCCAGGAGAGCTCCCCTGCTGGCCTCGGAGACCCTCGGAGGCAGAAGGAGGAGTGTGCTGGAGGTGGCCCTGTCACCGAGCAGTGACTTTGATCTTGCCCAGAACCATCCACCGCTGCAGCAACTGAAATCGGGGGTGGGCCAAGGGCCTGGGACGCAGGGCACCAAAACTGTCTGTTATGAGATCTGAAACCTTTGGCCTCATGTCTGTTTGCCCTTCCTTCGCTCAGAGACCCTCCGAAGGGAACTTCCTCTGCGATCAGACTGCTGTAGAGGTGGCCCTCTGGGGCTATTTTTGAACTTCATAGTCCTGTCCCCCTCCCTGTGCCACGGCTGATTAGACCAGGGACAGACACCTGTGCCATCCTAGTCAACTCAGGCTGCTGTCACAAAATACCACAGACTGGATGGCTTCAGCAACAGAGATTTATTTCTCCTAGTTCTGGAGGCTGGGATGTCCCGGATCAGGGCTCCTGAGGAGCCTCTCTTCCTGGCTTGCAAATGAGCCCCTTTTCAGTATATCCTCATGTGGTGGAGAGGGGTGCCAGGGAGCCCCAGCCTCTTCTTAAAGGCAGATGCTAATCCCATCATGGGGTACCCACTCTCGTGACCTCATGGAAACCTGATTACCTCTCAACGGACCTACCTCCAAATACCATCAGAGTTAGGGTGTCAACATAAAAATTTTGAAGTGACACAAATATTCAGTCCATGACATAGCCCAACGGCAGCTAAATTTTAGGGTGGCTAGGGACCCCTAACTAAGTAAAACTGACCAACCGGTTTCTCTCTCTGAGGAATTCAAACTGGAGAAAGCCAAGAGAATGGGTCCATCCCTGGTGGGTATGAAAACTAGCAGGATGGAGGGTAAGGATGGTGTTGTAAGAATTGGTCAGTTTTCCCAAGGGGCAGGTTGGTCTTTGGTTAATCATAAAAGAGATGATTCTTGAGCCAAATCTCAAAGCATGACCATGTGTTAGCCACACAGACAAAATGATGAGAAAGTAAAAGGTAAGATAGTGAACAGGTGAGTGCGGATGGGAATAAGCCAGTGTGTGGCTGGACTGGTGGCTGTGAATTTCCTTACCACTCAGCGCTGCCCTGAACAGGCTGTACCTGGTGCCCCAGCCGGGTCAGGAGGCTGCCTGTCCCTGTGTCTTCTGACTCCTCCTCACTCCTTCAAGCAAAGGGCCCACAGAGTTCCAGATGCCCAGAAGCCTCCCGCTCTCTGGATAGTCCACAGTCTCCCACACCAGCCCTGCCTCAGTCTCCTGGGCTACTCTGTTCATCCTTCAAAACCCAATTCAGGCTTCAGAGCCTTTCCTGCCTCCACAGTAGTCCTCTCATCCCAAGGCACAGGCCTTGCCTCTGTCCTCCATATCCCCCATGCTTGTCTCTATTCTTTCAGTTCCCGTTATGGACATTCTTGTCTACTACCGTGAACTGAGAACTCTCTGAGGAGGGGAACAATGGACTAGCCATATTTAACAAACATATGCTGAGTACCAATGATGTGCCAGGCATGGCTCTAAACACTGGGGACGTGGAAATAAACAAAGCAGGCAGAGCTCTTGCTGGCCTGGAGCTTATACTCTGAAGGCTTGTCGCATGGATGGGCGGGTGGATGGCTGGGCATGTGAGCGGATACACAGACGACGCTCTGAGGTGGGTAGGCCCGCTGTAAGGAACAAAAGATCCTCTCTTCAATTAAACGTTGAGAGACCCCTCTTAGTCCCAGACTGACCCATCCTCATCCCCATATGAGTCTCTTACTGCCTAACAACCCAGCCCATGACTGACTGGCTTGCCACAGCGACAGTCACTTATGATCTCGTAGTTTTTGCATGTCATGACTTAGACAAGACACCTCCCTCTGAAATCTCTGGGGTCTCACCTGGGTGACTGAAAAGCTGGGGCCTGAAGTCACCTACGGGTGTGACGAGGCTCAGAGTGAAGCTCTGGAGGCAGCTTGCCCACGTGGTGGTGGAAAGTTGTTTCCCTTCGCGTGGGCTTCCCCTCAGGGCTTCGGAGGGCCCTCAAGTCACAGCAGTTGGCCTCCCTGAGAGAGCGACTCTGAGAGAGCAGTGATGCCTTTGATGACGCAGCCTGGGAAGTCGCTCCCTGTCACTTGGTCACATTAGGAGCAGGTTACTCAGTTTGGCCCACATTTAAGGGGACAGAAAATAGACCCTACTTTATGAAGAATTTGTGGTTTTTGAAGAACTTGAAATAATTTGTGGACATATTTTCTTTCTTTCTTTCTTTCTTTCTTTCTTTCTTTCTTTCTTTCTTTCTTTCTTTCTTTTTTTTTTAAAGATTTTTTATTTATTTGACAGAGAGAAACACAGCCAGAGAGGGAACACAAGCAGGGAGAGTGAGAGAGGGAGAAGCAGGCTTCCTGCTGAGCAGGGAGCCTGATGCGGGACTCGATCCTGTGTCTCCAGGATCATGACCTGAGCCGAAGGCAGTCGCTTAACCAACTGAGCCACCCAGGCGCCCCTAATCCTTTGCATTTTAAGGGTCTTATTGCTGGATCCCACAGAAAAGCAAAGCAAACAGAATTTTTAAATGGCAATCTAGGGAAATTACACAGTCCCGGAAACCACCATGGCCTCGGCACTATGGCTCTCGGACCCCCATCTCCTGCTTAGATGATCCTACAGGGAAATCAGTTCCCATCTTGGGAATTCACCTGTACTTCCTCTCTGGTTGGATGGCAGACTATGCTACTTGGCTTTAGGCCAAAAATATCTGTTTTGACACCTCTTCTACCTCTGATGGAATTTCTGGTCTCTTCTAGAACCTTCTTGCAGGCATCTCTAGCAGCTGGCACTTATGGATTGTGTCCTGATCCCTGGACACTGGGAAAGGAAGGGCTGTCTCCACACCACACCAAGAGATTTCTCCCCTGGGTTTGAGGTATCCCACACAGACCTGAGGGTCACAGCACCATCATCTTTTGCTTGGAAAACTTCAACAGCCCCTTAACTGATAGTTTCCAAACTACACTCCCCTCCGCACCCTAGCCAGAATAATCTTGCTAAGTATATGTCTGATCTCACGGCTACCATTCTTGAAACTCTTCAGTGATTTCCCAGTGCCCTGGGAAAAAGCGCACACTCCCTGACACAGCCATTCACCATATTGCTTTGGCTCACCTTCCCCAGCATCAGCTTTCAACCAGAAAGAACTAGGTTGTCCACGTTCTGCCTTACGTGTGGAAGGCATGCCATTGGTTCTACCTGGAAGGCTCACCTTTCGTGCCGCCACTCCAACCCCAGGCCTACCTTAATTCCATTCACTTTTCAGGTGTCACCTTGAAGCTTATCCTTGACCGCGCCCCACCCCAAGCAAGCACCCTCCGCTTGCTTCCACTTTTCACACTCAGTTGAACTTGGCTTGTTTGTGTATCTGTACTATTAAAGCCTTGGAGACATAAACTGAGTCATGTGTTTTTACCGGGCAACACAGTGCCCGGCTCATAGCACTTGCTCAGTGAACATTTCTGATGGAATGAATGAAAGAACAGAAGCCCTCGCCTGCTCTCCTCCAGGTGTCCGTGGCTCTGTTCTCTGGAAGGCCTGCCTTGGTCCCAGTCTGTTTCTGTCTCACACAGATGCCTGCAGAATGCTGACCTAGCAGATACATGGGTGCTAAGGGCTAAGGTGGGCTCAGTTCTTCTGCTGTCCCAGGTCCCCAGCAGAGCTGTCTCAGTAGCTGCCAAGTGCTGTGGGAGACTGCCACCACCATGGCCAGCTAGGTACAGCCCTGTAAGCCCTGTGACACGTCCATCCAAGTCTCCAAGACCTGCTACCCGCTCATCCTCTCTGCCTGGGCAGGGTATCGGATGGCCACGAAAGGTCTTTACTAGTATGGCCTGGCCGGTTCACCACATTGTAGAGCCATGTTTCTGATGGCGGCTGAAGCTGTCGTCAAAGGTGTCCAGAGCTGGAAGGACCCTGCGTGCTGTGAAGGCAACCATTTCATTTCTGACTCCTTGTGCCAGCAAGGTGCAGAGTTTGAAAGCTGGGTTTTCGACTCCCACTGCCCAAGGAGGACCCTCGTGCCACCACTAAATAGTGGAATGACCTTGGGCAAGTCACATGGGATTTTGAATCCTTAATCATTTCTCTATAAAACAGAGACAATATCTTCTCTAGGATTGTTGGTGAGAGTTACATGAAACCATCGATGTACAAGAGCTTAGAACAGACCTGGTCCTTAAAAATGCTAGCTACCTTATCAGGGAAATTCAAATCAAAACCACATTGAGATACCACCTCACGCCAGTCAGAATGGCCCAAATTAACAGGACAAGAAATAAGTGTTGGAGAGGCTGCGGAGAAAGGGGAATCCTCTTATACTGGTGGTGGGAGTGCAAGTTGGTGCAGCCGCTTTGGAAAATAGTGTGGAGATTCCTTAAAAAATTAAAGATAGAGCTACCCTATGACCCTGCAATTGCACTACTGGGCATTTACCCCAAAGATACGGATGTAGTGAAAAGAAGGGCCATATGCACCCCAATGTTCATCGCAGCAATGGCCATAATTGCCAAACTGTGGAAAGAGCCAAGGTGCCCTTCAACAGATGAATGGATAAAGAAGATGTGGTACATATATACAATGGAATACTACGCCTCCATCAGAATGGATGAATACCCAACTTTTGTAGTAACATGGATGGGACTGGAGGAGATTATGCTGAGTGAAATGAGCCAAGCAGAGAAAGTCGAGAGTATCCCATGGTTTCACTTACTTGTGGAGCATAAGGAGTAATATGGAGGACAGTGAGAGAAGGAAAGGAAATAGGAAGTGGGGTAAATCAGAGAGGGAGACGAAACATGAGACTTTGTACTCAGAAACACACTGAGGGTCTTGGAGGGAGGGGGTGGGGGGATGGGTGAGCCTGGTGGTGGGTATTGAGGGCACCTATTGCATGGGGCACTGGGTGGGGGCATAAACAGTGAATCTTGGAACACTGAAAAAATAAAATAAAATAAATAAAATAAAATAATAAAATAAAATAAAAAATAAAATAAAATAAAATAAAATAAAATAAAATAAATGCTAGCTACTTACACAAAAGGGGAAGCAAGGTGGAACATCCCTGGTGGAGTACTCCTTGTTTTCTAACTCTCTTCCTCGACCTACTTCTTCCTTCCACAATGTGATCCAATGGAGCTCCTTGTAGAGATACCCTTCCCGCCCCTGGACAGTGCCAGATTCAGCCAATTCTCTTCTCCCTTGGGCAGCTCTCAGTGAGTTTCCTCTCCCTGGTGCTCTGCTGGTCTGCTGGGAACTACAGCACCCAGTGGGGTAGGGAGGGCTAGTGAGCTGAGAGGTGTTTCAACTCCAGCTTCCGTCCCTCAGCAAATGCTGCAGGCTGCTTTCCCTTGAATGATCTAAAGGCAAACGTCCCTTGCTACAGCAACAGTCAATTTTCTTCCAAAGCCCACAGCCTGAGTTACATAAGGACTGCGTATTCTTCCCGCTGAACACTAATCTGACCCTACTCTTTGGGAGGTAATTACCTTGGCCTTATTATGCTAAAGGACCATCCATTTGCCCACTACTGGCCTGGTTGTTTTCTTTCTTTCCCAAACATCTCCCATTAACTGAAAATGTGTCTGCTTGGGTCGATAAACAAATGGCACCCTCTCCTCAGTATAATTTCTCTGATCCTCCAGTTTCTCTTTTAATAATAGCTGTGTTTCTTTCTGTTTACCCCACCGTCCACTTCTATTTTCCTGCGTCAGAGCGCCAGCCCCCTGTGGGAACTCCCACTCAGCTGCAGTTCCAGCCTGAAGAGCACCTCTTGTCCCAGCTGGCTGCAAGGATGACTAACCCGTCCCAAATCCAGAGAGGTATCAACTCAGGTTACCAGCTCCAGCCAATTTCCTCCCAGACCCTGTGAACCTCTTGAGCTCCCACTCTCCTCCTGAACCGTGGTTCTGCCCCTCCCGTGTATGCACCTGTTCTCACATTCCCAGTGCCTGGGGCATCCCTGGATTATTTCCTTCGATGCTCCAGGCACTGACAAGACAGTCCCCAGGTAATGTTCAAACCCCAGTTCTGACTCTAACTCCAAATCCTCCCCCCAGCTAAGCAACACTCCCCCACATCCCACTGAGATCCTTGTTCTCAGTTTATTGTATTCCAAGGCTACCAGCTCTAAAATTACTTAAACATACAGTAACACAAACATAATTCCTTCCAGACAAAGAGAAAGCCCACTCCTTCCTCCAAGTCTCCAAGAGACCAACGAGAGTTAATTCTACCTTACTCCCAAGCCATACACTTTCAGAGGCTGCCAATAACCAGAGCCCATAATGGGCACTCTGGCTCATCCCACTCCGCCCTCCGCCCCAATTTTCAAGGTCTGTTCAGCAACCCAAGCCATTAAACCCAGAAACTCATTTGTAAGGAAAACAATGGGAAGAGTAATAGTCTCTCAGTAGGGTTCCAATGGAAGGTCCCTCCTGGACGATGCTCTGTGAAGCCTGGAGCTGGGCCGTGGAGAGAAATGCCTATCAACATTCAAAACCCCCTAGTGGAATGGAAGGCGACCTGAGGCAAAATGGAAACCTGCCCCAGCCCTCAGGAGCCAGCACTCCGGTTCCCATTATTTATCCTGCACTTGGAGGGAGCCATCGTGAGCCTGCCCCCCGCAGCTCAGGGCCAGGCGGCAGAACTGTCCCCAGGACACGTGCCTGGGTTGCTTTGGAGCAGTGCTATCTGGAAAAGGAGAAAAGAGAAAGAAAGTGGGGGAAGTGGGAGGGAGAGCCCGAAAGGCTGAAGAGGGAATCAGCAGGCAGGTGGGCAGACAAGGCTGGCTGGTCCTCTCTGCACGGCCCCTGCCCTGATAGCCACCCTTGCCGGGGGTAAATACCGACGCGGTCTTCTGTTCTCCGCAGACCAGGGCCAGAGACTCAGAGATTCACCTTGAGTCATCCCCTGAGTCATAGGCAGCAGGAAGAAATAGATCTTACGACCTACTGTTCCTTGTCACAGACATCTTGTAGCATCTTTGAACCAGGACTCCTGAGTGAGGATGGATCCTGGGGCTCTTTGCAGTCAGGTTGATGCATCTGATGAGATATCTCTCCTTTTCCATTCCAGAGGTGGGTGATTTAAAGTCAGAAAGGACCAGGATCTGGTGTATGTTGAGTATACTTTAATTAGAAGAAAGGAAGGAAGGAAGGAAGGAAAGAAGGAAGGAAGGAAGGAAGGAAGGAAGGAAGGAAGGAAGGAAGGAAGGAAGGAAGGAAGGAAGGAAGGAAAGGAGGGAGGGAGGAAGGAAGAAACACCAGGATCTTCCCACGACATCACTGGCCAGGGCTAGCACTCTCTGGGCATCAAGTATGCATATCTACCGTCACCAGCCAGGTGGTGTTCATTTGTTTTCTCCTTTGCTTCCACTGACTTCTCACCTCCGTATACCATACATAGCCAGTCCATCCTGGACTTCTAGATCTCTGGAAGCCCATGCCCTCCAGAAAGTCTTCCCCATCAGGACCAATCTTGATTTTTCTCTTTCTTACATTCCCTCGGGGCTGTGACACCATGGATTGCCTACTCACCAGGCAGGATCCCGCCCAGGCCTTTGCCACCAGAACTTTACTTTAGTTCCAGTATTCACCCCCTCTCCTGTGCTCAAGGAAGGCACTCCTTCCCCAGCTCATTTATGCATTTGGACTTGTCATGTGAGGATATGACTGTTTTTAAAACAGAGGCTTACTATTTTTCAGGTGTGGTGAGGCCAACAGATCAGGAGACAATTGCTATTGGAAAGACACTTTGTTTTTCATGGCTCTTGGAGGACTGAGCATGCCATGCTATGGGGGGAAGCACCAGGGTCAGTCTGCAGGGAGAGGGAATGGGGGGAAAATGCGAGCAAGAGTGATATTATTCATACTACTGCTGCGGACTGTGTCTTGTCCCTCTCCCCAGCCCCTATGCCGCAGAATATGGCCTTAGTTGGAAATAAGGTCCTTGCAGATGTCATTAGTTAAGGTGGGGTCATGCTGGAGAAGGGTGAGCCCTTGAGTCCAATGACTGGTCTTCTTTTTTCTTTTCTTTTCTTATTTTCTTTTCTTTTTTCTTTTCCTTTCTTTTCTTTTCTTATTTACTTGAGAGAGAGAGAGAGAGAGTGAGGGGAGGGGCAGAGGGAGAGGGAGACAAAGAATCTCAAGCAGACTCCACACTCAGCATGGAGCCCCTCATTGGGGCCCCCAATGAGGGGCTCCATCTCACAAAACTGAGATCATGACCTGAACCCCAGTCAAGAGTCAGATGTTTAACCAACTGAGCCACCTAGATGCCCACAATGACTGGCGTTCTTATAAGAGGAGACAGACACAGAGAGAGAACACCATGTGAAGACAAAGAGAGGAAGGCAGTCATATGACAACAAAGGCAGATGCAGCTACAAGCCAAGAATTGCCTGCAGACATCGGAAGCTGGAGGAGCCAAAGAAGAATTCTCCCCTTTGGGTTTCAAAAGGGAGCATAGCCTTGCTGATAGCTTGATTTCAGATTTCTTGGTCTCCAGAACTATGAAACAATACATTTCTGCTGTTTGAAGCCGTCCGGTTGGTGGTATTTTGTTATAGCAGCCCTAACTTACTAATGGTTAATATTTATTGAATGCTTACCATACGTCGATAGCCATACTAAGCCCTCTCCTGCAGAATTTCTTTTGCCATCGCAACTTTGCCGGAGCTGATGCTACTTTTTTTTAAGATTTTTTAAAATTTATTTGACAGAGAGAAACACAGCCAGAGAGGGAACACAAGCAGGGGGAGTGAGAGAGGGAGAAGCAGGCTTCCTGCCAAGCAGGGAGCCCGATGTGGGACTCGATCCCGGATCTCCGGGATCATGACCTGAGCCGAAGGCAGTTGCTTAACCAACTGAGCCACCCAGGCACCCCTGATGCTACTTTTATCTGTGTTTTGTAGGTGGAGAACAGAAGATTTTAGGAGTTACGCATGTGCCCACAAAAATCACCTGGTAAGTAGTGGAGTTGGAGCTTTGAAGCACAGGACACTTTTTTTGTAAGGGTCTGAAGTCTGAAGGGGATTTGATATATTCAAGGCCTCTTGTGGCTTCCTATATTACTTGAGCTGTCTTGCCTGTTCCATGCGTCTGTCCAACCAAGCTCTGTCATAAAACATCTCAAATGTAACATGTCCAAAGTAGTGCCCATGATTTTCCCTCCAAACTTCTCCTTCAATTTCCCGCTACAACAGCTCCTACTCCTACCCCACTCCCCAGCCTCAGTTGGTGGCTCCGTGCATTTGTTCAGGCCCAAATCCCAAGAGTAATCCTCAATCCCCACACCTATCCCCACCCCTGGAACCTGTGGCAAGTCCTGTCCCCCCAGGCTGCCTGTTAAATCTGCTCATGTCTCAATGTCCCCACTGCCACCACTCCTCTCCTAGCCGCTGATACCCCTCTTCTTAGCGTCCTGCTGTAGTAACTACTAGTAACTCCCTCTCTGGCTCTCCTGGAGCCCATTCCCCACAAGGTATCCAGAGTGGCCTTCCACATCTCAAAACAAGGTAGACCATATTACTCTCCTGCTTACTTCTTTCAAGGCACGTCTCCATGGATGCCTGGTTGGCCCAATGGGTTAAAGCCTCTGCCTTCGGCTCAGGCCATGATCTCAGCGTCATGGGATCGAGGCCCGCATTGGGCTTTCTGCTCAGCAGGGAGCCTGCTTCCTCCTCTCTCTCTGCCTACCTCTCTGCCTACTTGTGATCTCCCTCTCTGTCAAATAAATAAATAAATAAATCTTCAAGAAAAAAAAAGACACGTCTCTAAAGGCAAAGGAAACAAAAGTGAAAATGATCTTTGGGAACTTCATCAAAATAAAAAGCTTCTGCACAGCAAAAGAAACAGTCAACAAAACAAAGAGGCAACCCATGGAATGGGAGAACATATTCGCAAATGACACTACAGACGAAGGGCTGATATCCAAGATCTATAAAGAACGCCTTAAACTCAATACTCCCCCAAAAAGCTAATCACATCAAAAAAATGGGCAGAAGACATGAGCAGAGACTTCTTCATAGAAGACATACAAATGGCTAGCAGACACATGAAAAAATGTTCATCATCAGTAGCCATCAGGGAAATTCAAATCAAAACCACACTGAGATACCACCTTACACCAGTCGGAACGGCCCAAATTAACAGGACAGGAAACAACAAGTGTTGGAGAGGCTGCGGAGAAAGGGGAACCCTCTTACACGGTTGGTAGGAATGCAAGTTGGTGCAGCTGCTTTGGAAAACAGTGTGGAAAGTCCTCAAAAAATTAAATATAGAGCTACCCTATTACCCTGCAATTGTACTACTGGGTATTTACCCCAAAGATACAGATGTAATGTAGATGCAATGCCTCTCTGCCTGCTTGTGGTCTTTCTCTCTTTCAATAAATAAATAAATAAATAAAATCTAAAAATAAAAAGATATGGTCCATATATACAATGGGATATTATGCCTCCATCAGAAAAGATGAACACCCAACTTTTGTAGCAACATGGACGGGACTGGAGGAGATTATGCTGAGTGAAATAAGCCAAGCAGAGAAAGTCAAGTATCATATGGTTTCACTTACTTGTAGCATAAGGAGTAACATGGAGGACATAAAGAGAAGCTAAGGAAATATGAACTGGGGTAAATCAGAGAGGGAGATGAAGCATGAGAGACTTTGGACTCTGAGAAACAAACGGAGGGGTTTAGAAGGGAGGGGGTTGGGGGACTGGGTGAGCCTGGTGGTGGGTACTGAGGGCATGTATTGCATGGAGCACTGGGTGTGGGGCATAAACAATGAATCTTGGAGCACTGAAAAAATAAAATAAATTATTAAAAAAATATATTACTCTCCTGCTTAACACCCTTCAAGTTTTTCTCATTATACCTAACATAACACCTGACTCTTTCCAGGGTCAACAAGCCTTAGGCGAGTTGGCCTCTGGCCCTCTGTCGCCTCCTCACCTGTCACTCTCTAGCACTCTGTTTCTTGTTTATGTGAGCCTCAAGTATCCCTCAGTTTTGCACTGTTTTCTTCACCTAAAACCCTCCCCACCCCCAGCTCCAGATTTAGTTGGCTGTCTCCTCTTCATTATTCAGGCCTCAGGGGCCACCATATTTAAAACAGTCCTTTCTCTAACCCCACTTCATCCCATTGCCCTGTTTGATGTTCTTTATTCCCCGAAAATTTGCATATATATTTATTTTCTATTCTATTTTCTATTGCTTGCTTTTTGTCTCTTTCTACTAGAATTAAACTCCCTGGTGGTGGGACCTCATCCACTCCAGCTCACAGCTTTGTTCCAATGCCTAGACCGGTGTCTGGACCAAGACAGGTGCTTCATCAATGCTGTCTTGATATATAAGTGACTTGTTAAGTCTTCAAAGCGGGATCTGTGCTTTTGGTGACCTTCTTGTGTCTTTTGCTGCTCCCAGTTCAGTGCTCCGATCCAAGCAGATGTTCACCAAATGTTTGCTGAGTGGATGATCAGAGAAACGTCTCTTCTAGAATTTCTTGTTCTTGAATGTAGAGCTTTCTGGCTGGTCCCAGAATTTCACTGAATTCAAAAATCTACCACACAGTGTGCATAGATGAGACTCAGAAAATTTGTCCTTGCTTTTTTTCTCTAGAGGAAATATCAGTTCAATGAGACAGATTCATCCTCCACACACATGCAGCTTGAACTGCTTCAAATTTGGGGCCTTTCTGTCCTAACTAAGCTCACAGATGTAAATATTTTCTGGATTTTTAATTACTTCCAACACAGAGAACACATTTGGATCCCCTTACCAGTCATTCTGCATCTCTTACCACACTAAACTGCTTGGGAAAATGAGTTTTTGTGCAACAGGGGACAGGGACGAAAACTAAGGACTTTTTTCTTTTTTTTAATTAAGTCCATATTTGGTGCTCTTCTAAGAATCATTGCATCTACTTGTAATAAACAAAAGTGGACTTGTATTTCTTGGCACTTGATTTCTGCATTCCCCTTAGTACCTTGGTTTTGCTGGCCTGTTGACTTTGAAGCCCCTCCAAAAGCTGTTCTTAACTCCAAATCTGCTGGTGAGGCGCTGGGGTGGGAGACCGTGGTTACCCAGGCTCAGCTCAAACTGTGACCGTAGGTCCCTGGAGACCCTTGAAAAGTCTGTAGGAAGCAGGGTCAGATGAGAGGAAACTCCTCTAGATGATGAGTCCTGGGAAGTTACTGCTCGGAGGATCTAGATCTGAAACCCAGTTATCCTACTTTTCTGCTGTGTGACCCCGGGAAAGTTATCTACCCTCTCTGAGCCTCAATTTTCTCATCTCAAGAAAGGGGACAGTGGTAACAACATGTGTTGGAGATGTGAGTATACAACACTGCCCAGGACAGAAAGTCTCTAATACAGCTGTTTGCATCTTGTCCCTGCCCGCTGTCACCATAGTCGCCCATCCCCATTCTGACGTAATTACTCAGGCCAGGAAAGAGGAGGAGGAAAGTGATTTAAAGAAAGTTACGTAAGTTTGGTGTTAGCCTCTAAGAGGGAAGTGGCAGTGTCTACTTTATCATTTCTCAAACTGTCCAAAGTCGTCTTCCTTCAGTAAAAGTCATCATGGAAGCCATCTGACTCCACAACATGTTTCGGTCCAGGTGTTTTGTTTGCAAATAATGAAAACCCATTTGAGCTAACTTAAATAAAATAGGGAAATGGATGGCATGGATATAAGAGTATCTCCCAGAACTCAGAGCAAGCAGGAGCTATGGGTCTCAGCAGAGTCCAAACCAGAAGCTGGTTTGAAAAAATAAATTATTAGAAAAAATATATTACTCTCCTGCTTAACACCCTTCTATTCCATTCTTCTCTCTCTTACCTGATAGTCATCATTTGACTCTCAAGTTTATATGTTATCTATTCAAGCCACTCAAAGGAACGTGCTGTCCTTGAATGACAGCTCCAGCCTCCCAGGAGAAGGCGTCCGATTCCTTCAGCCAGAGTCAAGCACCGGTCCTCATCCCTTCCCATCCAGCCAAGACAACATAGACCAACACATCCTAGTGCGCACATGGGGCAAAGCTGGGAAGATTCTCAAAGGGCTAGCGAGAGACAGGAAGCAATCCTCTAACAATCTACACCCTATCATCACCCTGCATGGACCGAGAGTCCCTTTTCCACATCATGACTATTGATGTTCTAGTCCCATAACTCCATTCACTAAGTTTTTAAAAATTACTATAATCTCACTCTTTGTTTATTGCTTTTCTTATCTGTGAAGGTATCATTTGTTATCAGCGCTTTTTAATGAATCCTAAAATCATTTTTAGGGTAGTTTTCTCCTCTTTGCAAATGTCTGAACAAGGGATCTAAGCCCCTAGCTCACAGTTACTTATTTTCAGACCTGGGGAAGTAAGGTAGTAGTCCTCGGACCATGTTAGTTAAGGCTAAGGAATAATAAATAATAGTGATAATAATAATGGGAAGAGGGTAGGCAAAGAAGAAGAAACAGACGTGGAAGAGGAAGAGTGAACTCATATTGCATCTTTACGACCGCGAGGCATTGGAGTAAACATCTTGGAGACCCAGTGGCCAAACCTTCCTCAAGCAAGGCGGAGACATGGGGAGCTGGCACTTTTTAGCCGCTTACATTCAGGACTGCTGCTCACTCCTAGAAGCCGCTGCAATACTTGGTTGATTGCACAAAATATTGCTGACTATTTTCACTTACACAAATAGCTTTCATTTATACCTAATCACCATGTAGCACAAAGATGATTGTGTGTTGATTAACTTTGCTTTAAGATTAATTCCAACATTAAACTTCCCATTATTTTCAGGCTTCCTGGTTTATTGTTTCTACAGAATTGACTGTCTATTAAAACTAAAAAATAATTAGAGGGAGCATCATATCCTGGGATACTAGGTTGAAATAGAGATGACACACATGTCCTTCCCCAAGCAGCAGAGCATAATCAGATATTCTGAAGAACTGACCTTAAGATAGCTGGATATCTTTTTGAAAAGGAAAGAATATTAATGTCATGGAGAGAGATAATATGGTCTGGTTGCATTTTTAAGGTGCTAAATGGAGAGGTGGACAGAAAAGACACTGCAGAAGAATACTGGTACTAAAGTCAAAGTCATGGCCAGCCTGCCCCCGGCAATCACTAGGTGTGATACCATACGTAAGTGGAGGCGTGGGCTTGTATGGGGGAAACTAACCTTTGCTGAATGTTGCTATTATAAGTAATCGTACAGTCGGATATTTTGGTAAGAATAATGACAGTAATACAGAAACAACAGAAACAAGATAGCTAGCCTCTATCTAGCTCTTTCTATATGCCACACAATATCATATTTAATCCTCAGAATAACCCTAAAGGCTTGGTGCTAGTTATCACCCTCATTTTTTCAGAAGAAGAAACCAAAACTCAGAGATGCTAAGCAACTTCACAAAGACCAGGTTGGTCATTCATAGGTGATCTGGATTTGAATCCAAGTCTGTCGGGCATCAAAATCCAAGGTCTTTCCAGTTCTAGGCTATCTTCAAGGTTAAGTGAACTCTAGTCTCCAAGAATCTCAACTTCCTCATTTGCAAAATTGAATAATAAATTTTACTTAGAACATTAGGTCTTATAGGAGGTCCAATAGGATCTCAAACCCGAGAGCTCTTTATAAAATGCTAGTAAGAGGGAGTTAACGGTCCGTCAGTTAAGTGTCTGACTTCCCTCGGGCCATACACAATCTCAGGGTCCTGGGATGGAGCCCTCTGTCATCAGGATCTTGACTTAACAGGGAGTTTGCCTCTCCCTCTGGTCCTCCTCCTGCCTGATCATTCTCTCTCTCATTCTCTCTCTCTCTCTCTCTCTCTCTCTCTCTAGCAAGTGTCAATTTGTTAAAGGCTTAGAAAGTTTACTTGCTTACATTTTTTTAAAAAAGGTAAATTTCCTTCCTTCCTTCTTTCCTCCCTCTCTCTCTTCCTTCTCACTTTTTCTGCCTGACTCTCCTTCCATTCCTTTTGTTGTCTCTTGTTCTTTCTCTGCTTCCTTTCCATCCTCCACCCTCACCCCCACCCTTGCCTGTTCTGGGGAAGAATGAACCAGGGAGCTCAGGACAGCATGCGTCTTCATTAGTCATCAGTGATTCACTGGGAGATGTCTCTCAAGACAGAAGGAGACCTGAAAGTTTCTCGCTTACACAGAGACGGTTGCACAGCCAGTGGGGGCTCAGGGCACAGTTGCTAAATGATTGATGATACTGTTGCTCTATTCAGGGTATTCACTGGATAGATAGGAGCAATTTCCTTTTAGAGGATCACTGTCATGCTGAGTCTCAGGCACCAACCCGGAATTCTTCTAGAGAAAACCTGGACACCTGCCCTTGATACGGTGTAGTGGATAAGGCATAGCATCTGTGATCGGAGGATCTAGATCTGAGCCCCAATTGTGCTACCTTTTTGCTCTGTGACCTTGGGAAAGTTGTTAACCCTCTCTGAACTTTGAATTTTTCATCCCTAAAAAGCGGTAATAATATATGTTAAAGATGTATGAGATGAAGTAATAGTTTGTAAACAGTGTTTATTAGTTATAATTATATATATATATATATACACACTGTTTCCTTAATGGAGAGAGGCAGGGCCCGAGTTCTTGGCGACTCTTCCTCGTGGGTAGGATCTAGAGAGGGCTCACCTGGCTTCCTCTGTGAGGTTCACTTTCAGCCCTTCATCATTTTCATTAATTAAACAAACAAGCACAGATGTCACTTATGAGAACTTGCAGAATAGACACCTGCTCCCGAGACAGACAGTGAGGCTAGGGAAAGAAGGCGTAAATTCCAGAGACTGGGCTTTGGACATGGGGGCCATTTGCCTGCAGGCAATGCACCATGGCTCGGGGAAGTAATGGAAGGAGGGAGAGGCAAGTGTCCATCATACACAAGCAGCGATCACACCACAACCCCAGCCACATGAATTCCAGCACCCCCAAAGCTGCTGCCTTTGCCTCGTGTCCTCCTCCTTCCTTCCAGTCCCAGCTGCCCAGACATTCTTTTTAGTCTGACTTTGCGGAAGCAGGAATGCTGAAACAGCCAGTGAGGTTTTCCCCGGGGACCCTCTTGCCACTGACCATCAGGACAAGCTCCGATCTCCCACAGTCTGGGTTTCTAAAATGGCCACATCTGCCTGAGAAAGGAGCGCAGTCCTTAAGCAAACGTTGAACCTGGTGTTAGAAGATAGGGAACTCCCATCGGGTCCTGCCACCAAAATGCTGTGGGACTCTGGCAGGTTGCTTAATCTCTCTGAGCCTCAACTTCCTGCTCAGGAAAACGGAGAGATGAATACCTGTCCTGACTTCCTCACCTTGCAGACATGAGGATCAAATTAAAACACAAAACCAAAGCAAAAAAATCACGGGAACAAAAAAAGTCTGTTTTAATGTTTGTTTTTAGGAGAACAATGAAGCTGTTAAAGGCAATAGGGCCCTGAATAGAAAATGCAAGAAACACAATGAGCTGTATGCCATAATACTATTCACTAAGATTAAAAACACACATGCTCACAAAACATTTTTCAAACACGTTTTTCAAAGATCCAACATTAAACAAATTAGAATAGCAATAGCACCAAGGAATGGGGACAAAAGGAGCGGATGAAGGAATGGATGCCAAGGGGTCTGTAAGGACCAGCGAGGACCGTGTGTGACATGAGCTGAGGGGGTGGGCCAATCCAACCCCGTGCACGGGAAGACTGGGGGAGAAAAAGTGCATTGCCATGGAGCATCAGTCTTGTGAAGTAAGAGTATGGACAACACTCTCCCACAACACAGTCTTTCATTTATTCACTCTATTAACATTCAGTAGGCATCCACAGATGGCCAAATGGTGCCAATTACTAGGATTACAGAGCTTTAAAAAAAAAAAAGTCCTATGGAGTGAAAGAGCCTGATCGAGGTGAAGACAAGGGAGCCGAGAGCAGGGGACCACACCCGTCCCCCACCCGC
This sequence comes from Spilogale gracilis, assembly GCA_004023965.1. Classification (NCBI taxonomy): domain Eukaryota; kingdom Metazoa; phylum Chordata; class Mammalia; order Carnivora; family Mephitidae; genus Spilogale; species Spilogale gracilis. Next base: position 84,678 of record PITA01004542.1, read on the forward strand.
ACACACACACCAGCCTGGGCCTGGTGGGAGGTGGTGGGATAGCGAAGGCTGAAGGAGGGGCACTTGAGCCCTTCTGGAAGGATGGGTCTGTATTAATGTGGTGAAGAAGATGAAGAGGAGACTGCAGGTGTTGGGGAAATAGAAAGTTTGATGACAGGCGGGGAGGGATTAAGGAGCGACTGGCTCAGGACAGGCAGGGAAAGGGCAGGGGGACCAGGGGCAGGCAGCCCTGTTCCCAAGGGCCTCCAAGACTGAGAGGGGAGTTGGGATCTTGCCTACAGGCATGGGAGCTGCTGCGGTTTTACCCAGGAGAACATGACAGCCCGGTGTGCATTTTCCATAACCATCCAGGATGGTGGGTGGGGGCAGATTGGGCTCCAGGACGGTGGGGGTGGGCAGACTGGGCTCCAGGAGGGAAGCCTGGAGGTGGAGAGTGCCAGGAGCCAAGCCCCAGCAACAGTCAGGGTCCCAGAAGGAGAGGACGGCGTCGGCCATACGACATGAAGAGACCGGACTCAGGTTCTGATCAGGAGTCTCCTGATATCGCTGTTCTCAGGGGGCTTATTTATACTGTTTTACAAACGTCATTTTAGATCAAAGTGGCTTTATGATGAAATTCCTTATCCAAAGAGGGAAGATCAGAGTGACCTTTCAAGATGAAACCCAGTATCCAAGGAGGATAAGTCATAGTACAGTACATTATTTCTTATCAATGCAAGCAACCCTGAGTTAGTACATAGTGTTTGATGTAATTTTTGTTTATACGCTCTAGTAGGCTAGGTACAAATCACTATCACTAACTTATCATGAGTTAGGCAGTAACAGAGCTCAGTATATCAGTAAGAGGCAGCTTAAAAAGTACAGCACGATCAAAGTAGAGTCAGTGGTTACATATAAAATTTTGCAATGCACCAGACAGAATGTCTCTAAGTGAATCATTTTGGCAAAACCTAACTACATTCCTTTAAGGTTATGCTCTATGGAAAAGGCCATTAGTAACAATCAGTAAAATTTTCTCTACCTAGAAACTATGATTACCTTCATAAAATCTTAACATTAGAAGCGTTTTAATTCTGTAATAGGATGTCTAAGATTGAGCTATATTTAACAAGGGCAAGCTAAAAACAAAAGCATGTTGCTATATGCTAGAGTTGGTCTGTATATCAAGCATTCTGGAAAAAGAGTAGCAAAGAAACAGGGTGGCGATTCTGCTGCCCCATGCAAACTTTGAGGAGGGGTCAGGACATTTCATGCCTTGCAGAGGAAAGTCATTTGGGCGACCATGATGAAGGCTTGCAGCAGGGGAGCTCATTCAGGAGGCCAGAGGAGCACCTGGGGGCCTCCCGTAAGGCAGCAACAGGGGCAATGGAGAGAAGAAAGGAAGGTTGTGAGATAGTAAGAGGAAGAACCCAGGAGTAGGCTGACCATTGTCCAGTCTCCAGGCTAGGGGAGGGCTGAGAGAGCAAGTCAGGGATGATGTCCCAGCCTCTGGTCGGGAAGCAAGGTAGCCGTCATGCCATTTTCCAGAACAGGATATCCAGGGGGATGGACGGGCAGGTTTGGGCAAGACCATGGATTCCGCATGGGAGGGCTGGGTTTAGGGTGCCGCAGGCAGGTGCCGTACTCGGGGAGGGAGGGGCCCTGGGCTGGAAACAGGTGCCTTTGGCAGCACCACAATGCAAAGCCACCGGAGGAAAAAAGTGAAAGCAGCCAAGAACGGACTGTTCACTTCAGGGGGGGCAGGAATTGGAAGCTGTGGAGGACGGAGAAGAGATGAGCGAGTCCTGGGCATGGAGGGGCAGGAGGATTTTGAGCAGGAGAAAGCAGGGGCGGCGGGTAATGCAAACAGGGCAGATCACATGGAGACTAAAACAGACACAACTACCGAAAGGCCACTGGTAACAACAGGAGTGGACGCACACCGTGGCAGACAGAGTCACACACCGCATGTAGGCACGGCAGTTGTGGGAAAGTCAAGAAATCTGGCTGGGAAAGTAAGGAAGAAGCGGGACCGGAGGTAACCAAGGAAAGGACTTCTCAAGGATGAGAGGAACCTGCGTATCTGCAGGGGGAAAGGATGCAGGAGAGAGGCAGAGACTGCAGGTCTGGGAGAGAAGGGGACAGGGACAAAAGGGGACCCTGGAGAGGGGACAGAGTGCAGGCACAGATGAATGGGTTCACACGAATAGAAGGGCTACCTGTTCTCTGAGGTGCAGTGGCTTTCCCAGCTCTCCTGAAATAATACTGCTCCCTGTAAACCAAGACTGGCATCTGTCACAGAGATTACGGTCAAGTTTGTTGTGTTTCATCCTTTCCTCAACTCCTTCCAGTAAGGACAAGAACTCAGAGGTACCCAAGAAGCAAGAGGGAGGCTCAGGGGCCTAGAGCCAGGAGAAGTGGGGACCAGGAAAAGGACTCCAGCCTATAAGGACATAGTCCTCAGTGTGATGTCTCTGCTGATCACAGGCAAGCTGAGAATCCTCACTAAGTTATGGGGACACTGGCTTGCCTTCTTTATGGTTTAAACCCATCTTCACTTACCCTGCCTCCCAACTCGGGAACCACCTCTCAATTTTTTGCTTACCCCTGCTCCTTTGGTTTTGGTGTTCTTTCCTTTCTGCCCCTGATTCTTGGCTCCTCCTCCAGAGTTCTGTCTTGTATTCAACACTTTGACACTCTAGGTTTGTCTCTCATAGGTAGAGGGATTTGAGGTGGTTAACGGAGATATATTGACTATAACAAGATTTTTTTTTTAAAAATGAGATCATAAATGAGAAGCAAAAGCAAAGTTAGAAGAAGGAGGATAAATCCAAAGGGTAGGGTGAAAATGCCAAAAATACATTCCATCACCATCAGTTTCCGTACACTTTGTTTAAAATGGTCATAGATTGAGTTCTCAGCTTCCTGGCAATGAACATAAAGAGGAAACATGAGGCCTGTGATTTGCTGTGTTTTTAAATAAAAACAAATGTATTAAAATCCAAAATAATTCAGAATAAAAGAGAGGCTAAGGGAACTTCCAGCATGAATATACAGGAAAATCCCAGGGTATTAGCCATGTAGTGGGCCTGGAGAACACCAGAACATTCCAGGAGCTGCCTCCAAACAGCCCTCTCCATGGGAGGAAACTGAGAGAAGGCCAGATGTGTTTGAAGGTACTGAAGAGTCTAGACAACTAGGGAGAAGTTCAGCATGAGATAATGATAAATTCATAGAAATTAAGCACAATGACAGGGTAATAATTATATCCAGTATTTTTAAAAGTACAAGAAAATAAAACTAATAACTCTGCTATGAATAGGATTTATGTGCCCTTCACGTAATCATCAAATATCCATATAAATGTTGATCCAATTGATGCTACAACATATTAAGGGAAGAAAGCGATTTGTGAGAGATGATTTTTTTGGGTTTTAATCTGCTAAATTTTGAGGTAATTTGTAGTTCTCATCATAAAAATGAAAAGGTAGGAAATCGCTAGATAACGCCTAAAACAGAAAAATCGGGAAGCAGCTCTATAAGCTCGTTACTTAGAGATGTGAGCTTGAGTTCCCAAAAAAAGGAGCTTATGAAAGTTGGGGCCAGAGGATCCTCTTCCAAGAAGGCTCACTCACAAAGCCGGCCCGCTGTTGCTGGCTGTAGGCGGGAGGCCTCCCTTCCCCACCACAGGACCTCCCCACAGAACTGCTTGTATTTTCTTACAACGTGGTAGCCGACATTCCCCAGAGCGGGCAGCGTAGGAGAGAACATGCAGAAGCCAAGGTGTCCTTTACGACCTAGCTGCAGAAGTCACGCTCCCTCCTTCCACGTACGTCCTCCTGGCTACATAGGTCAGCCCCGTTCACTGTGGAAGGTGACCACATAAAGATACAAATCCCAGGGAGGCAAGGATCATTGGAGGCTGCCACGCAAGTATTCACAAAGTAGAAACTTGCTAATAAAGCAAACCTCATCCTTCCCATGCTTCTAAGTACATCATTGTGCATCAGGTGCATAGCAGAGAAGCTTTGTTCCAAAAAGCTAGCTAAGCAGAGACCAAGCTCATGTGTCTCGGCATCCAGCTTCCTGAAGGTCTGATTTACCCAAGGATAAGACCAGGAAATCTAGAGGAATGGTGGGAATGCCTGTCTTTTGCTTCCGTTAATGCTATTTTTTTGGCCAGTGAGCATTTGGTAAATGTTGAGCTGCAGGGAGCTCAATGTTATGCTAGCCAACAAGTACATGGAGTTCAGCTTTGCCCTGTTACCAGCTGAAGGCAGATCCACATTCTTTATTTAATAGGCTGAGCTGGAGATGGGCTGTCATCCAGATGTGAGTTCGGGAGGCTGGCTGGGACACAGGTGTGGCTGAAGGAGAGTGTCTGGCTTGGGATTCCTGTCCTAGCCGCGGACAGTCTTGGTGTTCAGGGCCTTTCCACTTTAGATCCACATCCCTCCTCCTTGCCCAAGAGCAGAAAACCATTAATTCTGGCATCTAAAGTTCTAGCAACCTTCCCAAGTCCGGCTCAAAAGCTCCCTGTCCATCAAGTCTCCCTCACTCCCTCCACACCCGGTCAGGTTTGCCGCAGTTGCCTCCACCCCTCCTCCAGACCAGTGTCCCCGCCTCCCAGCCCTTTTCCTGCTCCCCTGGTCAACCTTCCTGACCCACACCTCCTGACATGGAGGAAATTAACCAACACTGAGGAGGAAGTGGGTACAGAGCCTGGTGAACAGGATGCTTGGAGGCGTCAGTACTGACCCTTATCAGATTATCAGATCTAAGATTTGCCTCCTCCAAGTACCACGGGGTCTGCTTGTTTTGGGTTTGTTTTTTAAGCACTTTTAAAAAAAGATTGTACTTATTTATTTGAGAGACAGAGAGAGAGAGAAAGCACAAGTGAGGAGGAGAAGGAGAAGCAGACTCTCCACTGAGCAGGAAACCTGATGTGGGGCTCTATCCCAGGACCCTGGGATCATGACCTGAGTTGAAAGCAGATGCTTAATGACTGAGCCACCCAGGTGCCCCCACTGGGTCAATCTGTACCTTCCTGAGCCTCAGTTCCCTTCACAAGTCCCTTGTCATTTCTGCCTCTACAAAGTGTACCTTTAGAAAAGAACGATTTGGGGAGCACAAAGATGCCCACAAAGGATATTCACAATTTTTGGTGTTTGTTCAGGCATATTTTTCCTGAGGAAAAGACTATAGTTTTCACCAGGTCCTCAAGACCCACAGAAGTTAAGCATCCTTGTCAGAGGGCACAGACCAGGGCCCGCAGGCCAGATGTGGCCCTCTGAGGTTATTGGTCTGGATGGCACAGTGTGTGGGGGGCTTTGGGCAACATTTAAAGGTCAAAGGATTTTACACAAAAATACTGATTTCTAGTTGTTGTTGTTTCTTTAAATTATTATTGGAAAATGAGGCAACCCTGAACCCACATTCCCTGGTGGCGAGACTTGGCTAGCCCAGATCAGCAGCTGCCCTTCAGATGGGGCCCGGGCTCTGCACCGTCCCCAACAGACCAGTTTCTTTTCGAGGAGTCTGCCTTTTTGACTGGTTTAGGTCCTTTGTGTTAGATCTTCAAAAACAGGTACTGTGGCTCTCCCAGCAGCTCACCCTCCCACTTTCCTTACCTGCGTGCGTGCGCGTAAGGACCACCCAGAGCTGTGGGCTCCCCACCTGGATCCGCCCCCCATTCCTGATTGGCGGACGGGCTGCTGGAAACAGGGCGGGCACCGCCCCTCGGGCTCAGAGCCACCCGCCCACAGGACACGTGTTTGGCTCTGGGTCCTCAGGCCCTGTGGGGCGGGTCCGGTGCCGAAGGACCCCATTTTGCTCCAGATGTGAGAGCTTCAGCAGGTAATAAAGATAAGACATTGTTCCTCATCAGTCTACACCTTGTCCATGACTCTCTCCTTAGTCCAAGGATTTAGGAACCACACTGCCCTTCACTTACCAACTGTGTGACCACTGGCAGGTCGGTTCGCCTCTCTTCTGCCTCAGTTTTCCATCTGTAGAAAGAGGAGAGTAAGACTAGTGTCAGCCTCATCAGGTTGTTATGAAGAAGAAATGTGATAAACCAGTTTTTAATGTGTACCTAGTCTAATGTTCGCAACATAGTAGGAACTCAGTAACTATAACCTATCATCATTTCCGATCTCAGTGTTTTAAAATTTAAACCAAACTGAGTTGGAAGAAACCTCCCAGTCTTGCATGTTAGGTATCTCTATTCTCACAGGACTACTAGGCTCAGAACCCTTCTAACAACAGATGGTGGGGGAGGGGGGCATTTTCCCGACGAAGCAATTCTCTGCCATACCAGCTGGCTGGCCTCCAATTTTTGTTTTGTTTTGTTTTAAGATTTTATTTATTTATTTGACAGAGAGAGATCACAAATAGGCAGAGAGGCAGGCAGAGAGAGGGGGAAGCAGGCTCCTTGCTGAGCAGAGAGCCGGAGGCGGATCTCGATCCCAGACCCTGAGATCAGGACCTGAGCCGGAAGGCAGAGGCTTACTCCGCTGAGCCACCCAGGCGCCCTGGCTGGCCTCCAATTTAAGTCAGTTCTGACACTGTCTACCTGGAGAGGGCATCAGACCTCACAGGTTAAGGGCTCAGTCACACAAGATGGTCCTCACCTCACTTCAGATGTTAGGTTGTCACCTGTGCTTCTGACAAAGCAGCTACAAATCACAAGCTTACACGGCTGCCTCCTTGGGTCTGATTTACTAGAGAGTTCCAGAACTCAGGAAAGCAATCACTGTTTACAGGTGTAACATAAAAGGATATGATAAGGATACAGATGAACATCCAAATGGAAGAGGTGCATAGGCGAGGTCTGGGAACATAGCACAGGAACTTCTGTCCGCATGGAGGTGGGTGCTTCACCCTCTTGGTAGCACGAATGTGTTCACCAAGCTGGAGGCTCTCCCACAGAAGCCCACACTGTTGGTGTTTGTGAAGGCTTCCTTACATAGACATGATCAATTATTAACTCCATTTCTTGCCCCTCTCCCCTCTCTGGAAAATGGGGGGTAAGGCTGAAAACTCCAACCTTCTACCCGTGACTTAGTCTTTCTGGGAACCAGCCTCCATCCAGGAGCCATCAGGAGGTCACCCAGAATTACCTCGTTAGAATAGAAGATGCTTCTAGTGTTCTTATCACCTAGGAATTTATGAGGGTTCAGGAGCCCTGTGTCAGGAATTGGGGCAAAGACCAATATATGGATATTTCTATCTTCTTACAAAAACCAAAACAAGGAAAACAAAAACAGATAGAGAAACACAGATTTTCTCTGGTTGGAGCTTTTCCCTTCCTCCCTTCTCTGGCCTCTGAAGTGGCTCGAGAAAACCCCCAGGGTTCCACCCAAAGAAGTCAATCAAAGTTGAAAACCACTGCCCTAGCCTTCCACTAATTCACTGTTGGAGCCAGACTTCCGACAGTCATCCTTGATTCCTCTCTGTCCCCGCATCCCTACCTAGCAATCCCAAGTCCTGTGAGCATTCTCCTAGATTTCTCTCCATCTTTCCCCTTTTCTCCATCTCACTGCTATTGCCCCTACCTTCATGATTTTTTGTCCATCCGTAAATTCAATAATTCACTCATTCACCCATTATTCATTGATGCTTAGCATGTGCCAGGTCCTGAGAAGATACTTCATGGACAGCAGTAAGCAATACTGCTCTCAAGGAATTTCCCTACCCTCCAAAACTTCATTCTACTGGAAGGAGACAGAAAATAGATGAGTAAAGGATACAGTGTGGTGGATGGGAAAAAATAAATCATAGGAGAATGGAGAGACTGTTTTAAATAAAATGACTCACAAGTCTTCATGGAAAAGAAAATTTTAAACAAAGTCTTGAGGGAGTTAAGTGAGGGAACCATGTGAACCACTGGAGGAAGACCATTCCAGAGGAAAGAAATAGAAGGTGCAAACATCCTGCGGTCAGTGCTATGCATGTTCAAGGAGCAGCTAGCTCCTTGGTCCTGGCTGGACCAGGAAAGACTGAATGGAAGATGAGGTCACAGGAATAAGGGATCAGCCTGCAAGGGCCTGGTTGGTAGGTCATTGTAATGGTTTTGGTCTTCACTCTGTGTGCAATGGGCAGCCTTAACTGAGACTTCCCCGTTTTCACCTGCTTTCCTGCAATAGCAGACTTTACCCTGCCTGCCTCACCCATCAGTGCTGCCTGAGTCAGCTTCCCACAACACGTCATTCCCATTATTAACACCTTTACTGGGTCTCTTCTATTGTCAGAAAATGTCAGTTTCCTTGGCGAGGCTTTAAAAATTGGGTGATTTGAGCTTAGACCCACCTGTCTAATCTCTCTCCGCAGTCATTACCTGAGGAGCACTCTTTGCCCTCAATAATATGGAACAGATTCTCAGTCCCTGTGGGCCACTGCCTCTGACCCTCTGTCCTGGCTGCTCTCTCTGCATGCTGGATTTATCCCCTTTGCTATCCTCTCCTCTCAGTGCTTCAGCGCTTCCCCAAGGACCTCGGAGGGGGAGGAGAACATCCATGCTCCCCAGAAAGTACCATCTTATGCTCATCTCCACTCCTGCGCTTTTCCCCACTGTCTCCTCATTGTCCACTCATTCATTCTGCTGCCCTTAGAGTGCTCTGAAGGCTGGACATGTCCTTTTCATCTCTGTATCTCCAAGAGTTGGCACAATTCCTTGCACATAGTAGCACCTCATTTAAATTTTAGATTAACGGGCACCTGGGTGGCTCAGTGGGTTAAAGCCTCTGCCTTCGGCTCAGGTCATGATCTCAGGGTCCTGGGATCCAGGCCCGCATCGGGCTCTCTGCTCAGCAGGGAGCCTGCTTCCTCCTCTCTCTCTGCCTGCCTCTCTACCTACTTGTGATCTCTCTCTCTGTCAAATAAATAAATAAAATCCTTAAAAAAATAAATTTTAGCTTAAAAAAATGATTCTCTTTCCTATGCTCTTCAAACCCAGTCCATTAAGCATTTTTCGTCTGTTCTTAAGCACCTCCTTGCATTTGATTTTGCACGAGCAAAATATCACTGTGTGACCGTTATCACATTATGTGTACACATGTGATATAACCCCTCATGGGTTATGAACTGACCAGGGTCGTTGGAATTAACTTTCATAACTTCTCTCCACCTTCATCCCCACACCTAGACGATGCCTCTCCTGGGGAGAGTCTAATCAGATTAAGAGGGTGTGGGCTTTGAGATGGGACTGCATCTTGGTTCCTTTGCTTGTGTGTTAAGCTTTTTTTTTCTCCTTTTTTGGACAACGGGGAAGATGGCAATGCCATGCCTATGTCACAGAAGTGTTGAAGGACATGAATGACCCACTGTGTAGGGGGATGTCCTTGATCAGGGGCTTCGCAAAGACAGCTGTTATCATGAGAGGCACGGGATAGTATTTCTCAAACTGTTAGAGGTCCAGTCCCCTTTAAAAGAAAGAATCTCTCATAGGGTCCCCGAAAACATGTATGCAAAAACAGTGACTCAAAATAAATTTTTATTTTTATAAATGGAGTAAAAACTTTGGTAAAGCTTATCGTGTTGAGAAGCCAAAATTCAAGCAATTCTTGGAGAAAGTGCAGAAGCTAAGATTGTGCACAGACCCCCGTCTGAGGAGCCTTTGTTTACTAAGCTGACTTGGGACAGAGCCAAAGTCAGAGGCCAGGGGACATTCTTTGCGGTGGTCTGCAGAGACAGAGCGTCTTGTTTTTCCCATGGGGATGGGGCGAGGGAGGGGGAGTCAAAAGGCCAGCAGCTAGCCCCTGGCCACTCCAGCCCGGCGTGGGTCTGTCCTGTGGCTGTGAGCAACATCCCACCCGACCCTGGAGCCAGCAGAGGCTTGCACACGACTGAGGGCTAATCGGACTGTGGGCAGAGGCAGAAAGAAGTTCAAGGAAAACGATGTGACTGAGGAATTTTATGTCTCCAGCATATGGAAACATCTCCAAGGCAAGAGGAGGTCTTCTAAGCAGAGAAGAACCACAGCCATTAAACATGTGCCCCCTCTTTTCCCCGAGACTCTTCAGGGCCCAAGGATCCCTTGAATGCCCTGAACAGCTGCTCTCTAAATGCCATTTCAACCCCACACGGTCCAGAACACCCTCTTCACCTCCCCTCTCCCCTAGCAGCATCCTATTTCCAGCAGTCACCCCTGCCTCAGACCCAGAGTGGAAACATCTGGAAATTTCCCAACTTGCATTTCAAAGAGATCTCCAGAGTTCCCTCCCCACCAGCAGCGTGTGGCAGCTCTCCCACTTCCACAGGCGGAGGCCTCAGTAGTAAACACACCAGCCGCTCCCATTCCCCCTCCCAGAAACCTGAACAGAAGTCTGCCCAGCTGTGGGCCTGCGGGTTCAGTGAATGCACGCGGAGATCCTTTACATTCGGGCTGAACCTGCGGGGGGCAGGGGGCAGTAGCCCCTGGAAACTCCATTTTCTCACCAGAGACCCTTCCTAGAGGCTGCCAAGCTTGGAATGTCATTTTTCTCCTCCCGAGAGACTTTCTGGGGAGTACAGACCTTCAGCCAAGACTGGCACCCTAAAATGTTCACGTACACAGTGCCCTTGTCCCAAGCGGGAAACAGCTCCCGGCATCTCCCTTCGCTGGGGCTGTCGGGATCCCCTGGGGGAGTGCCAGTGGAGGCTGGAATAAATTGAATAAAATTGAATAAAATTCAAATAAAATTGAAATAAAAATTGGGTGAAGAAAAAGAAAAAGAAAGAAAGTAAAAAAAGAAAAGAAAGAAGAGAAAAGAAAAGAAAAGAAAAGAAAAGAAAAGAGAACAAAACAAAACAAAACAAAACAAAATGCCCAGAGCACAAGGAGGACGCAGGGCTCCCTTGTCCTGTTATTTCTTCTAGGCCTCAGCCAGCCTCCTTCCTCCCTTCCCCACTGTAAGTTGGAACAGTCTCCCAGAGAGAATTCGGTGATGTGTGCCAAAGGAATTACTAATCCTGACTTCTAAGAATCTCCCCCATGAAAAACAGTCTGTTTTGTTTTATCTTAAATCTGTTAAGTGTTCTCTTTGAAGTGTTATTCGTTATAAATACAAATGACACGACAGAAGGGACTGAACAAATGCTGGTATTTGGGGAACGCTAGAATACCATGAAATCTTGAAAAAAAAAGTAGGGGGAAAAGTTCATGCTATATTGAGAATTTTTTAAAAGCGGTTTCCAAAACATTATTTCAGTGTATCTCCAATTACATTTAAAGAGGGAGCAAAAAAAAAAAAAAAAGACCGGAAAGATATGTTTTATGGTGGGTATTCGGATGATTTTTTTCTTTGTATTTTTTAAATTTTCCACAATTAGCATGCACCATTTTTTAGTCAGCAGACAAAAACAGCAAACTGTCCACCTTTCTGAAGGACAGCTATCTACTTTACCCAATACTCATAGAATGAGCTTCTTATCACTTTGCCTCTGAGGAAAAGCCAGAGGCGGAAAAGGTAGATGAACATAGGACAGGTCATCAACCGATGAAGGGATCATCAGCAAGGCCAGCTAAATCCCAGGCCCCGGCGCAAAATGAAAGTAAGGAACTCCTTTTTCAAAAATTTAGATTTTCATGGGGCACCTGGGTGGCTCAGTCAGTTAAGCATCTGCCTTTGGCTCAGGTCATGATCCCAGGGGCTTCCTGTTCAGGGAGTCTGCTTCTCCCTCTCCCTCTGCCTGCTGCTCTCTCTCTCCCTCTCTCTCAAATAAATAAATAAACTCTTTAAAGAAAGTTAAGGTTTTCGAGACAGCCACAGCAGAGCATTATTACACCAAGGATGGGGCCCTTCTAAGGGGGGGAACCCTGTGCCGCTGCTGGGGTCACGTGTCCAGGAGGCCAGCCCCCCCTCTTTGGCCTGGAGCAGGGCACCCCAACTCAGCAGGTGAGGGCTTGCAGACCTGCACTGTGCCTGGAAGATCTGGCAGGAGGTCCCACTGCTTCCTCAGCTGTTGTTGAGCAGAATTTCATTTTCCTGAGTCCACTTTCTCTGCAATCAACCTCGGGAGCAGCCGCATACTTTATCATATATATGCAAATCAGAAGCCAGCCAAGATTATTTAAACCCTGGATCATAACCTCCTTTTTTTCCCTTAAGGTGTCTGCTTATTTATTCTATTTTAAGGATACTGGAAGGATGCCAACCCATTTTCTACCCTGAAATTAATGACAATGCCTCCTGAGAACAGAAGTGAGTTGGGTTTTTTGGTTTTGTTTTGTTTTGAGAAGCAATTTCTGCTTACTTTCTCTCCAGACTCATCAAGAACTCTGATTTGCAGAATATTATGGTCTTTTCCTGGTCTTTTTTTTTTTTTTTTTGCCAGTCCCTTCTTTTGGGGAGCAGAGAGGAAATTCATTAACAAATTCACTACAAAGCATTATTCATTCTGCACGTCTCACTCAGAGGTTTTTAATATCAGGAGTTACAGCAAACCACCCATGAATTGTGATCACATGAAACTAACAAGGCTCAGAGAGCAGCATCCCTGCTAATGACCAAGCGAGGGTAGGGTTGGCAGAAGCATGTTGATTCCCCTTATGTGAGGGGGAGCAAACTCATTAACTAACCCTTGTATTAAATTATGTGCGAAGCAAATCTCTCCATTTGCAGCCAGTCACAGGGGCCGCCTGCTGCAGAAATGCAAACAAATCAGATTCAAACCACAGCCAGACACCTGTCTGAGCCAGAGCTGGTGAAAAATGGATGCAGAGTTGCTTAGGCAGAAATTCACACACTATATCTATATTTCTTTTTCCGCTAACTTCTCCAGGAGAGGTCATCTGAGGTCAAGTCAGGGGTAGGGTCGAGCAGGGCCCCAGCCCCAGTTCTATCGCTCACTCAATGGCCAGAAGAACTCCTCTCATTTGTTAAAATGCACCATGTGGAGGTTTGCCCTGGGGCCAGCCATCCCAAGTTCTTTGAACCTCTTCCCTCTTAACTTTTCTTTTTTATCTTGCTGAAAAAGGGAAAATTTTGAACGTTGGAAAATACTGTAAGGGACATCTAGTTCCACCCCTCTAATACTTGCATACTCTGTAAAGCCCCATCCAACATTCATCCAGCCTTTTCTTGCATACCTCTAGGAACGGGGAGCTCACTGCCGCTAAACATAACACAAAATATTCTGGCACAGGAATGACTACTCTTTCTTTTGTTAAGTGAAACTCTCCTTTTATGCAACTAACTTGTACTGAGAGCCTCTTTCTACACTTTGAGGCCAGATAAAACAAGCATGATCCCTTTTCCTTTTGGTGACCTTTCAGACATTTGAAGGCCGGGCTCTTATTAACCATAGGTCTTCTCAGTGAGTGTCACCTACTCCATTGCCCAGGGAACTTGGCCTGTGACAACCTGTTGGAGGCTCAGTTTTCTTACTTGCAAAATGAAGATAATAATATCTAGTTTTGAGCATCTGGGTGGCTCAATCAGTTAAACGTCTGCTTTTAGCTCAGGTCCGTGATCCCAGGGTCCTGGGATTGGGTCCTGCATCGGGATCTCTGCTCTTCAGGGAGCCTGCTTCTCCTTCTGCCCCTGCCTCTCTCTCTCTCTCTCATGAATAAATAAAATCTTAAAAAAAAAAAATAAGATCTAGTCTTCAGGATTGCTGTTGGGACTAAAAAGGATGCATACCGGGGCACCTGGGTGGCACAGTCGGTTAAGAGGCCAACTTTCCGTCTCGTCTCAGGCCCTGATCTCAGGGTTGGGAGACTGAGCCCCACTTCCGGCTCCACACTTAGCATGGAGTCTGCTTGGGAGTCTGTCTCTCTTTCTCTGCCCCTCCTGCTCTCTCTCTCTGAAATAAATAAATCTTAAAAATTAATCAAAATCAAAATAAAAAGAATGCACGCGAACATCGTACAGGAACCTCACCCATGGCAGATCTCCAATACATAGCAGCAGCTCTAATTATCCTCTTCCCGGGCTCAGAAAAGAGCGTTGCTTCTCCCACCTAACCACAGCAGAGCGACACAGGACTGTTTCCCCTCCTTCACACTAATGCTGGGCTTCTACTTATTCGGCCTAAGAAGGCTCATCTTTTGGAGCAGCCACACTTCATAGTATCTACTTACATAAACCTGAGATCAACCAGAATCCTTCAAGTCCTTTTGCTTTAAACCTGTCATGCAGTTAGATGCAATTTATACTCTCAAAGAACTAGCCTAGGGGCTATTTCCTGGCCACGCCCCAGCCGACACGCCTCCCCACCGGTGTTCACACTAGTCCTTTCTCCCAGAACCTGCTCTAGGTCCAGTCTTCCCTCCAAGGCTGACCTCACATGTCACCCCTTACCGAGCCTCTTCAAATCTCCCTCGTTGAAGAATGGCCGCTTCGTCCTTGGAGATCTTACAAAGGACCCTGTCTTAAGGTCCAACTCTTCAACGGCTTGGGAAGTCTTGGGTAGCAGAGGGAAGCGTGTGCCTGTTTATCATCCTACCTGTAACACCTCCTGTTCCCCCTTTTCACCTGAACCGTCAGCTTCTGAGACACAAAATTCATCCCGGAGTCTCCCTGGCCCACCAGCATGAAGCCCAGCTCTTGTTAAATATCTGTGGATGGGATCCGTTGTTCTGAGAGTCAAGATAGCTGCGTTCAGGCCATGGTGGGCAGGTGCATAGGGCTCCGTAGGTAGACTATTTATGATTTCTGTGTGGTGGCCCAGCCCAGAGGCAAGGGGCCCACAGAAGCTGCAGCCTGAGGCGAACGTGAATTCGAGGCTGCATCCGGTGAATCTCCCAGGGACACGAAACTGACAACCAGGCCCCTGTCACCAGGAGATTCGCAGAGAAAAGGGTGTGTGAAGCAAAGATGGCTGCTGGGTTCCAGCCCTCTGGCTACAGGCCTTTGGCACGGTTTCCATTCAGGAGAGGAGCAGCTGCTTCTGGGGGAGCTTACACTGGTGAAAAAGCCTCGTGTGGGGTGCACTGCCCTCTCAATCACGGAGAACAGCCCCTGGACGATGAAGACCCTCCTTTCTCTCTCTGGGCCCTCCTGCCTTTTCATCTTCCCGTTTTCCCACAAACACCCTCAAGCTGGAGCACGGGGTGAAGAGGCAGTTCCTGCCCGGGCGCAGACAGGGGCGTTCCACACTCGCCTGGGGACATGGGTCCAGTCACAAATAATGACAGTGAGACATGGTGACGCCTGTGCAGGCGCCAGCAGAGACTCGTGGGCAAAGAAGCCACCTGGGGGCCTCTTGCAGCGGCCAGCCAAGAGGTCATGACAGCCATGGCTCAGGGTCACACAGTGGCGTGCGGAGAAGCCCACGGGGGTGTCCGTCCAGCTCAGAAGCTGTCCCCCACCCCCGGCAAGGCTAAGGTGGAAAGTCCTCCTCTCCCATAATCCCACCACTCTACGACGTCGTTGCCTGTTCATTCATCCCATCATCCCCAGCCCCCCCGTGGTCCACAGGCTGCGAAGACATGCCCACGTGGGTCTTAGACAGTGTTGGGAATAAGCAAGCAGCACACAGTAAAACTTCATCAGCATTCATTATGTTCTCAACTGATCCATTGTCTGTCCCAGTTGGCTACAGATGCTGCTTCTCAAGTGGGCTCCATTCAGGTCTCAGTGTCTCTCAGGGACCTTCCTGACTCAGACCCGTGTCTCACCCCGATTTTCATCCTGCTCCGCGAACTAGGCTTTGGGATCCACTCGTGTGTTCTGAACCACGCGGTGCGATCCCACACAGGGTCCGGCTAAGATAGTATTCAGACCCCTCTTTGAGTCTGGGATATCAGCAAGCTCCTTTTGTTGCTAATAATTGACTCCCCTAATTACTTCTCATCTCGCTGGACAGACTCCATGGCCTGCCCCAGTCCTTGGCTGCCTAAAACCCAGCATGGGCTAGAGACATCATGCTAATTTCAAAACAGTTACTGTTAGCAGTCGGCATGTGTACGCACTTGTGTGCTTTATGATTTACAAAGCCCTTTCACATACATGATCTCATTAAGTCATCACGCCATCCCCGGGAGGGAGGTGTGGATACCACCCACTCTGTGGACCTCGATGTCTGCTCCAAGCCCTCCCACTGCCCTGCCCTCGGCAAGGAGGAGCCAACTGGTGATTTCAGACGTGAATCAGTATGCCTGTTGCACCGCCTGATTTGCCCTCATTTAAAAAACCCACAGAACATAAATCCCAATTTACGGCTGATAAGCTATCTGCAATTTACAGGCTTTCAATTGAATACTGAAGTTTGATAGAAATGAGATTACTTCTATCTCAATTTAAAATCCAGTGATACAACTGTTTCCCCTATGTCTCCCCTCACCTCCAGAATTATTATTAAGCTTCTGCTCCTAGTTTACACCTTTAATAGTTTGCAACAGCAAGAAATACTTCACCCCAGTCAGGACTAAGGAGGGCTGGCAAGGACAGAAGAAGAGAAGGGAATTTATTAGGTCATAAGCAGAAATGAGAGGAGAAATCCACATCTCTGTGTGTTTCCCTCCCCTGGGCTGGGAGGGAAGAGGACTTGAGAATCCAGGTCACTGGGTAGAGATTGCAGGGGGCAGAAACCAGTACCAGCCACACTGGGTATAGAAAGGGTGCAGTGAGTTAGAAAATGCTTGGATGAAAAAGAAAAGAAAACGCTTCTATGTCTTGAGGGCACGAGACCAGATGACTTCAGGTCACTTCCAGCCTAAAGGAGGCTGTGCTTCTGGTCTGTGGAATATTCTTTCACACTCGGGACTCCCATCGTGGTACCTGGTGCAGGTGCCAGCTGTAAATCTTTCAAAGCCCTTCACTCTTGTTCTGTCGCACCCTAGAGGGGACAGCTAATTAGAAAGTGATGCGTATTCCTCCGAGTGGATCCAATGGCTACAGAGAGAACTGACAGGTGGCAGAGAGAGAGGTAAGAGAAGAAACATTAAGTGGAAAAGCACAGTAGCGACATTCTATTCAGCATAATGATTCCGAAGGCATCATGGCAGAGCAGCACGGTGTAGGAATGGATGTTGATAATAACTCTGAGTCATCAAGAGAGGTTAACCATAGATATGTCACCGGGAGCTAGCTGGTCACTCAACTCATCTGCAAAATATTTATTGGATGCCCCGTATGCACCTGACTCTGGATCCAAGGATAGAAAGATGGATGAGGTACAGTCTTCACTGGGGCACCTGGGTGGCTCAGAGGGTTGGACCTCTGCCTTCGGCTCAGGTCATGATCTCAGGGTCCTGGAATTGAGCCCCGCATTGGGCTCTCTGCTCAGCAGGGAGCCTGCTTCCCCTCCCTCTCTGCCTGCCTCTCTGCCTACCTGTGATCTCTTTCTGTGTGTGTCAAATAAATAAATAAATAAATAAAATCTTAAAAAAAAATAAAAGGTACGGTCCTCACCTTCAGAAGGTTCTGGACTTCAGTTTCTTCACCTGTAACATGAGGGAGCCAAACTCAGGGATTCCTAGTTCCTTCCTGGGGGTGCTAAAAGCTTTATGCATTAGGGTTTGAACCTCAACAGTCCTATGAGGTGGTAATCCAGGTCCTGGAATCCTGTTTTGCAAATGAACAAATTGAGGCTCAGAGGGGTTAGTGTGTGGCTCAGGGTCACACAGTCGATGTGGAGCAGGGCCAACACACTCAGCCAGCCACATGGACCAATCACACGAGAAGGGTCTTCCTCTCTCCCTTGCGCTCTCTCTGCCCTAACTTCCTTCCTCCAAAAGGGTGAGCAGAAGAGATGGGGAATGGTGCAACAGCATGGATTTACCAGTCTGGAATTCAGCAGCTACAAAACCAAAATCCTGTGCGATTGGACAGTCGTAAATATCTGTAAGACCATGTGCACCCTTGGCGGCGTGGAAGGGTCTGCCAAGATCAGAGCAAGGCAAGTCATAAAAGTCAATAGTGATGTCTACAGGGACCCATGCTGAACAGCTAAAATATCTTTGAAAGAAAATATGGTAGAAGGAAAAAGACAGCCTGGGAGTACTACATTTAAAAAAAAACAAAAGTGGGTGGGAGACGACCAAAATCCAAAAAACCAGACACACGCGTTACAGCTGACAGGGCTGGTGTAGGCACAGAGAGGAGGGGGCAGGCGCAAGATGTCTGTCAACCAGAGATGGCCACCAGCGTACGCCCCCCGACAAGGTGACGATTATCAGGCCTGGGAACGAGCATTTACTGAGCACCTTTATTATTCTAGATGTTCTGCTGGCTGCATTCCTCACCAGCTCTGGGGCAGGTAAATTCCCTGAAGCCCAGATAATTGGTACACTCAGGTTCACGGGGCTAGGGAGTGGCCAAGCAAGGATGTGAATTCAGCCTAAGCGGAGAGTTCCAGCTCTTTCCACTCCTCACACAGCCTCCAAGACGTGGGTTCTGCCCAGCACTTACTTATTAGCCACAAGCTGTCTCAATCTTTGTACTCACTGCGCTCCTGAGTCCTGCCTCTCTCAGGGAATTGTCGTAAAGATACAGGACATTAAATGTGCAAGCACTCTGCTCTCTGAAAAGACTTCTACAATCATGATGACATTACTCGCAAGAACAGGAATGACATTTATTGAGCACCTACTATGTGCCAGGCACTGGCTTACTGCTTTATAGAAATTGTTCCATTCGGTTCTCACAGTAATGTGTGAAATGGGTACGACTACTCACATTCGAAACGGAGGCTCAAGGAGGTGTAGTACGTGGCGAGCAGCGGTGGTGGGGCTGGGGTGGGAGCAGCTTTCCCGGCTCCAGAACCCTTGCAGGACCCAGCTGCTGAACCAGACCTTCCACTACCTTCTGTAGTTTTACTGCCTTCCTCCCGTATGGTCACAACCGGCCTAGTGTGCGACTTTGCCTGTAGATGCTGGAGCTAACGATCATCACGTGGGAAGGCCAGCATGTTCTGCCATTGAAGGAGACTGCCTTCAGTGTTTCTCTGACGGTCTTTGTCCAGCTGAAGTGAAGGATGCTGCCGAGAACATTTACCGCGTGCTGGCGATGTGCTCCTTCGGAGTTAGGTCCTGAGCTAGGAGACAAATCCGCCCCGAGGGCCAAGGGTTTGCAATCTAATGGGGGAACCTGAAGACAAGTACTTACTGGGCGCCACCTCTGAGCCGGGCTCTGGGTGAGGCCCTGGGGACACACAGGTGAGCAAGACATAGGATGCAGTGACGCAGGCCACAGCTGGCCCCGGGGGTAAATTGGGGCCCAGAGGAAAGGTACCTGACTCTGCTGGATGGGAGTGGAAAACCCAAGGAGGTGGGGTTTCAAGCCCTCCACAGATTGTTCACCCTGATCTAGAGTTCCCATGTTTCAGCTCCAGTCCTCACAGCAACAGTCCTGTTGGACAGATCTTATTAGTTCACAGAGAAGGTAGTGAATAACTTGCTCAAAGTGTCCCAGCAGGGAGTGGCAGCCCCCACCCTCGGACTCGGAGCCTGCAAGGCCCTACAGTTTGTGCACTTTCTAATATGGAGGGCTGCCGCCAGGGCCAGAGCGCTCCAGCTCTGCCAAAGAGAGAAATAGCGCACCAGGAATGAACACAGCCAGGAAGGGGAACAGCGCCACCACCCGGAAGGTGACGGGGAAGAGGTATGACAGGGTATTCTGGTGTGTCCTCTGGGTCGTAGCCGGGGGACTGTCCTAGGGGGGCAGGCCCCCTGCCCTGCAGTCCAGGGCACAGGGTGAATGTCTTCGGTGCGGAGGTAACTGGAAGATGAGGAGTCGTCTGTCTTCATGTTGCAAGACAAAGCAACCTGAGAATTAACATGAGAAGAAACATACTAACTGGAGAAAAAAAGAAAAAGGAGAAGAAAGAAAAGCAAAGCAAATAAGAAAGGGCGTATCTGTTTTAAGGAGTCGGGCATTTTGGAGAAGCCGGGCTAGCAGAGCGG
The DNA here is from genome assembly GCA_004023965.1 of Spilogale gracilis. Lineage (NCBI taxonomy): Eukaryota > Metazoa > Chordata > Mammalia > Carnivora > Mephitidae > Spilogale > Spilogale gracilis. Next base: position 104,485 of record PITA01004542.1, read on the forward strand.
GGGGAGGCCGGGGGGATGGGTAGGGAGAGGTCTGGCGGGGCTTTGGCCTCTGCCCACCCACCTCATCCCTTCCCCTCTGCAGGCTGACTCTTACTGCCTCTCCGTAGCTGGGCGGAAGATGCTTCCAAACACTGTCTCAGATCTAACATCTCTGATGCGATTCTAAATCCCCGGGGGGAATGTGGTTTGTTCCCCCTTGGGCCCCAGGGCCAAGGCCAGGATGTGTGGGTGTCCATTCGCAGAGAAGGTGGGGTTTGGGGGAGCAGACCCCCGGAAGTCATGCTGGAGGGCTGTGGAGAGGTGTCCAACTCTAGATATGTCGGAACCCATGTTCTGGAGAGACAGTGCTGAGACGTCTGCCCTTTTAAAGTAATACATTGGCTTCCACATTTATAATTCTTCTGTGGTGTTATTAAATCCATAAATAAAGATTTAATCTCTTAAGCTCTGCATTGTGAGAGCAGAAGTTAAAGAGCAGCCAGAGGAGAGCTTGCTGGCCTCGGTGGTGGCAGGGGTAGAGAAGGAGGGAGCGTCCGGGCTGCTGGGGCTGAGGAGCCAGTGACAGGGGCGAAGGGTGGAGGGACCCTCACAGACACACACACACACACACACACACACACACACACACACACACGCACGCACTCTGCTCCACACCGTCCTGCTCAGTGCAGGGAGGCTGGACAGAAGGCCCTAAAGAGAGCCATCCCCCTAGAAGCTGGGACAGGGATCTCAACAGCTCTCAAAATGAGCACGTTTTGGCCTAAACAGTTAGCAGAAGATCCCAGGAGCCTCAGAGAAGGAAGGGGCTGGCGCACTGGGAGTTGACTGCGCCTGGAGGAGGAAGGGGAGGGAAAGGGCTTTGCTTCCTGCTGAGCTCCTTGCGGGTCCCAGAGGAAGCACTGACAGCTGAATCAACAACTTCATCCGTCCATCTCTGCCCTTCCCTCCCACCCCAGGGCTCAGACAACATTGGCTCAGGCTCCTTGATGAAAATGAAGACGAACCCTTTGGTCTCTGGTGGGCAGACACAAAGACCAGCACCAGGGAGGGGAAGATACTGGGAACAAAGAGGAGAGCTTGGGAGTTAGGGCAGGAGACTCTGGAGTCGGGGGAGAAGGGGAGCCCTTTCCATCGGGCCTCGTGACGGACAGAGATGCACCATCTGGACCACTGATGTGACCACGGCTGCGGCCCAGCAGCTCAGCGTTGTTGCGCCAGAGGTTGGGGGCCGATGTGGGGCTTCTCTTTTGCTCAGCCCCCTCGCCCCGATGAGGGGCTCTGCCTCCCACTGTCTTTAGTTCAGCCCAAAGCAGTGATCACAACCTGTCTCTGCCAAGTGATGGGTTATAGAGGATCTGAGAGGGGCCACTGAGGCTGGTTCGTTGATGATAGGATTCAGCTCTCCAAGAGCTCTCCTTGAGCAGGAGACAATTTAGTTTAATGAATTTGGACAGTTCACTGGATCTGCCCACACAGTTCCACTCACCTTCCAAAATGCTTCCAAAATAGCACTAGCTATTGTATGGGAGCCAAAAAGAAAAAAGGCAAAAAGTAATAAATGACAAGGCCCCAGAGATTTCTGCCCTTTCAGAAAAGTCTAAGTGAACTTTTCCAAAGAAAACTGAAGCCAAAAAAGGCGGGGGGTTGCCTTTCTCATTGAGGACCGAGGCAAAGAACGACGCTACGAAGACAGGCCCTCACATGGGAGGCAGAAGGCCCGGTCTGTGCACCCTACTCCTCACACTGATGTCATGTCCACAGGGTCTCAGAGCTCTTCCCTCCTGAGGGTCATTCAAAAACCACTTCTGACATTTGCTGCCCTATCGAGATAACCCCACGGACCCAGCCCTAGGCCCTCGGCAGCTTATACTCACACTCCGACAGTGTCACACTCGTGAGGAGACCATCCTCCCCACGTGGACACAGGCACACACGCGCAGTGACCCCCGCCGGGCCGGGACCCCTCTTTCTCCAGGCCTCCCGTGAGAACTCGCTCCCTCCTCCACACCCCTCCCGGGCACCGCCTGCCTCCCGCAGCCAGATGTTCCGTGGGCAGCCCCCTCTGTGGGTGACAGGCGGTGATTACTGTTGCCAGCCCCACATTAGGAGAGAATTGAATGGGTGAGAGCCCCCACCCAACCCGGGCTCCCTACAATAGTGCCTTTGTGAGGTGCTTCACTGCCTCCCTTCCCTTCCTCACCAACCTACGTCAAGGGCAGCTCTGCCTGGGGAGAGAAGAAAAGAAGACAAAAGGAGGATCACAAGGCCCTGGCTGATCCCTCCTATTCTGGGGAGGGGGGAGGGGTGGTACTTTAGGGAAAAGATGTGTTTCTTGCTCCTCCCCACGCTGAGGTCAATAACCACAAGGAGCCTCAGGCTGCCTGAGGTCTAGTTCCCCAGAAAGGCAGGGCGCCCTGTCCATCACACCACCTTGCTCCTGAGTGTGGAATGGGGGCATGAGGCTGGGGTGGGGCCTGGCACAGAGCTCAGCCCCTTCCAAGGGACAGCAATCCCAAAGCCAGGGTTTTCCTCTCCCGGTCCCTCTTCCTTCCCGGGATGGCCTTCTGTAATTCCAAGCCAGAGGGCCAGGGCAGGAAAAGGTTAAGTTTCTAGGCCTCCTGGCCAGACTTCAGCCAGGTTCCAGGATTGTACTGGGGGTGATGAGAGGGATGTGTTGGGAAACTGGTAAAGATACCATCTGGGGCATGGTTACTGCCCCTCCTCCTCCCGAAACCGCAGACGCCACGGTGGCCGCAGGAAAATCAGGGCGGTTGAGAGCAAGCTTGATTGTGTAACCGGCCCTGCAGACTGCCCCAAGCTGGAGAGGGGAGTGGGACCGGGCTGGGCAGAGTCCGCATCAGAAGTGAGACCGGAGTGTCCTTCCCAAAACACATTCGGGGCTCTCGTCTTCACACTGGAGTCCAGTGCGACTTGAATCCATTTGCTGATTCAAACCCTCTGAGAGCTGGAATTGGACGCTCTGCCCCTGGGCCCCAGTCTGGCGGCCAGGGCCTCCGGGCCAAGGGTGGCTCTGGGAGGGCCGCGGCGGAGGAGAGGGGGTGTGGAAGGAAGACTTTCCCGGCCAGCCTCCAAAAGTGGCCGGTGCTTCACCAGGCGCTGTACAGAAAATCTGTAACTGGAGAAGTCCCCTCTCCCTCAGCAAGAGAGCCCAACCGAGTCCCTCATGTGGTTAAGGAGTGGCAGTGGGGTGGAGGAGGAGAATGGAGGGTCATGGAGAGAAATCTGATCTGAGGGCCACCCCAAACAAATACAGGCAAGGAGCAGTAGATTTTCCTTTTAATGCAAAATGTTGCAACACAAAATGATTGGAGAAAGCCCCGTTCTCCCGGGGCACTAAAGGGACAAGGGAGATAGGATAGCCAGAGTCTCCTCCTAGAACTCTCTCCCACAGCGGACCCACACTGAGGCAAGAAATGTTCTGTTGCCCATTTGCTGGGGTTGCCCCCAAAGGGGCGTCAGAGTTCTGGGTCTGCGTGCTCTTTGGCTGAAATTCGATGCCACGGGACAGGAGGGGAGTGGACACTTAGGGGTTGTCTCTTTTTCAGCTCTAAAAAGATCTCTCGAGATCTAAGGTCCCACAGGAAACGGAGGGTCTTTGAGAGTTTGGCTTCATTGGCTGCACATGTGGGCCCCGCAACACAAATTGCCCACATCTGGACGACGAGGAGCAGGAAACGAGTGGGGATAGAAATGTGCAGAGGTGAGAGATTCAACAACCAGAGCTAGGTGCTCAGACTTCTTCCTCTTTCTTCCTCATCTCCAGCTTATAGACAATCTGGTAGCCGTCATCCCAGGCATAGAGCTGGCGCTCTCGGGGGTTATAACGGAGGCTGGCGTGGGCCCCGTATCGGCGGGGGAAATAGGGGAGCGCCGCCCTTTCAGGGGTCAGGGTGCCGCTGGCATCAAAGGAGCACTGGATGCGGGCGCGGCTGGCGGGGCGGGTGTTGTAGACAACGTACAGGGTCCCGCAGATGACAAAGGCGGCCTCGGCATTCTCTCTGGGACATGGTGTGTCCCACTGCTGCTCGGTGTCCAGGGTCTGAGGGTCTAACTTGGCCAGACACAAGTGCCTGTCATCTTCCTGAGTGGCATAGACGGCCCAAAGGCCCTCCTCGTCAGCGGCCAGGTCGATGTACGTGTCCGCCGTGAGCCCGTACGGCGGGATCAAACCCTCTGCTGGGAATACCGAGCTGTCCACCACAGTCCGGTTTGCCAGGTGGAATTTGATGAGCTGCAAAGTGTTCTCCAGCTCACGGCCCCCTCCGGGTCCTCCAGGAGGCCTCCGGGCATAATAAAGGAAGCCACCATACACCAGCTGCCCCGTGCCTACCCAGGGGAAGGGCACCCGGACCCGGGAAGCCTTCCGGGCAGCCATGGCGAGGGTGAAGTCCCGCAGCCGTGGGAAGACAAAGGCTGTGTCATTCTGCGTCCCATCTAACACGTAGATCTTCTCTGTTGGCCCCATTGGATCCTTGGTCCATAGACCAGCTGGGCCACCGAACCGCTTCAGGATCTTCATTGATCTCACCTGAGAGATTGTGTAGCCACAGTCTGGTGGGGAGGGAGAAAAGCACAAAGCAATACGGGCAAGAGTTAGATGCCCGCTGTGGGAAGCCCCCAGGGCAGGCCATCTGGAGGAGGGTTGGCCTCTGCCAGTGGACGCCTCCACTCTCACGGAGGATGGGGAAAAGAGGGCCATAGAGGCCTGGGTCCCCAGAAACGCTCGCAATGGGCCTGTCATTATAGGCAGTCCCCTAAAGCAGATTCCAGAAGATCACGCCCAAGTGGCCTCTGGGACAAGGGAAAAACGGGAAAGAACCGAGGCAGAATATAGGTCCTGCGAGTCAGGCCTCCGCTTACCTGTCAGCATATCGTACTTCTCGTTCCTTCGGCCCTTGCCTTTGATCCCAGGGCCTCCGCTCGCCTTCTCATCGACCTCCACACAGGGTAGAGCGGGGTTCTGGGTCTCCAGATAGTCAACCTCCCGCTCCAGACGGTCCACTCTCCCCGAGATGCTGTCAGCCTCGGTTCTGAGAGCCTCGCGCTCCTTCTCAGCCACCTCCAACAGCGGCAGCATCTTGTTCTTGAACTCCCTCAGCTCAGCGGCGTGCCGGCTACTTTGGTCCTGGCACTGGGCCAGCCGTTCCTGCAGGGATGAGGGCCAGGACAGGGGCTGAAGGGGGTTACAACTCCCAGCCAGGGAGTGAGGAGTGGGAAAAAGCACAAGCTCAGCCAGGCATCAACTCGCCTTCAACCCCCACTGAAAGGAAACCAGATGTTCAGAGATGCTAAATGTGCAAAAAGCCTGGCTCGGCTCACCTAGGCCTCTACCCCCACTTCATGTCCTCTGAGCCTCCGAGGTGGTCCAAGTGCATGAGGGTGGTAAGGGGTCTCTGCTCCCCTGTACCATTCTCCTCTTAGGAATGAACGGATTTCAACTTGGGAATGCCACAGACCTCAAACTGTTAAAAAGACAGAAAGCTGCAGATTCTCTGAATCCAGCTCATCCTGAGATGATTTCCTACCATGCTAGCTCCCGTAGCCTCCGTAGCCTCGGTCGCCTTATCCCTCGCAATCTCAAGGTAAAACACGAAGGCTTGTTTGCTTTGGAATCACTCGCTCAGTGGCTGCGGGGAAAGAGGAGCGCCTGCGATTGCAAGGATAGCCCTAGTAAAAGAGTTTTCCGTAGGTACTCACAGAGCCCCGTCTGGTAGTGTCCCCAGATCCCTTACACACCGGGGCCTATCAACAGGAGATGTGGAGTCCTTCCCGCCTGGCCCAGGAAAGGAGTCACTCACCTCCAAGGCAGCTAGTCGGCGTTCCATGTACTCCACGAGGTGGTGCTGCTGTCCTTGAAGGGGTCGCAGCCAGGACAAAAGGAACAAGGTGAGAAGAGGCGTGCAGGGCCCCATGGCAGTGGGAGAACAGGGCCCCGGAGTAGGAGCGTGAGGTCCTGTGCCTTTTCCACTCAAGCCGGTGGCTTAGTTTTAGGGGCGGGCTGGGGGCGGTGCCTTCTCTCTTTCTGGATCTCGGGTCTCTCTCACTACTCTGGAATGCATTCACGGTCTCTTTATGGCCCCCACCCCCTCCTTTCGGCCCGGACTGATCAAACCCAGATGGTCCTATGGCAGAGCAGCCAGAAGCCTTAACCACCTCCCGCCTAGGCTGTAGGCTCCCCAGGAGAGGAGGAGATGAAACCCTCAGGGCAGAGGCCTTCTGGGCAGTCACCCAGAAAAAGGACCTAACAGCAGGAGGCAGGGGCCCCAGAGTACACTCAGCAAACTATTCCTGTTGTAGGAGAATGCATGCTTCCTTCCAGCCCTGGCTTCTTAGGAAACATCCATCATTAATCTTTTCCTATCCCAGCAATAATAGCATGAATTGTTTTCTGTCTTGTTCAGTGGAAGCTGGAAGCAGAGGCGATGAGGTTTGAGAGGAAGAGGTGGGAGTAAAGAGCACCGGGGTCTGGTCTGCACTACCTTCTTCTATAGCTCATTGGCGCCATCTTGTGATAAGGACCTGGTGTCCTCTCAGGAGTCACAGAGAAACCAAGGTCTAGACCTCAGGTCATGTGGAAAATTTTCCACAAAGGGAGCCAAGCAGATTGAATTTACAGGGATTTTCATCATTAAATCACAAAATTCCCCACAGACTACCCAACTACTTCAGGGGCTATCCCAGTCTCTCTGATTTAGCCTAAAGAAGAGCATATAACTGAGTTTTAAAAACAAAAACAAAAAAACCCCAGATCACTGCAAGTTAAATTAATTCTTGATTACCTGGAAGTGAGATGGACGGCAGACACTTTCTTCTTGGCTTTCTCTTACCTGAACGCTTCTAGGTATACATTCTCTTAGCAAAACTGGGGAACATTGAGTGAGTCCACCCTCATTTCATCTTTATTTAGGAAAAAAATCTGAAAAAAATGTGTTGCAGTCTTAATAAAAATAAATGTGTTCCGGGTGCCTGGGTGGCTCAGTCATTAAGCATCTGCCTTCGGCTCAGGTCATGGTGCTGGATGCCCAGGATCAAGCCCCACATCCAGCTCCCTGTATGGTGGGCGGCCTGTTTCTCCCTCTCCCTCCCCCTGCTTGTGCTCCCTCTCTAGCTGTGTTTCTCTCTGTTGAATAAATAAAAACTTTTTAAAAAAATAAATATCTTCTGACTTCCTACCAAAGGGAGAGGAGAACTTACTGATCATTTCTCTTGGATGGCCCAAAACAGTGTTTCTAAATGTGTCTCATTTCTGTATCCCAAACATGACTGCAGAACACCACAAGGAACTAATGGCCACTGTAGGCTAGATGCGGCCTGAGACATGTGTCAAAAAAAGCCAAGTGAGCATAGCATTTATTCAGAGACCTGCAGTGATCGATCTAGACAAATCTCTAATTCTTTATAAGGAGAAATTTTCTTCACTTTAGAATCAAGAGAAATCTAATCAGAGGGACTCCCTCTCCAAAAGGACTATGCTTCTAACAATGCGGCTTGAAAAGAGAAAAAAATAGCATCTTCTGGGGTGATTCTGATTTTCATCGTGATACTTCAGATGGCTGGTGGAATGTGCGAGGAAACAAAGTTTAGTTATCTTGGGTCAGAGGTTCTGCCTCTTTCAAAGGGCCAGGACCAGATGATCTTCAGCTACGGCCCAGACACGCCATACTTGGGAAGCGTTTTCTACCAAGCCCAATTCATTTCCATTGTGGAGATTTGTATGAAAGACAGATTTGCCTTTAACCCACCACTGATGTTCAGATGTTATGTATTTAGCCACTCCAAAAATGCCATTTGTTGATCCCCTTTGCACCCCTCTAACAGAATAACAGCCACGAGTCAGAAAATTTACCCATTTTATTGATGCATTGCAATTGCTCTACATTTTACCATATTATGTAGAAAATACTGAAAATACAAGCTACTTTGTAAAACCAAAGACAAACATTGAATCCAAAGATAAACTATGTTTTACACAATGGACCCTTTTCCCGTAGTTAGTATTAAATTTTAAATATCTATTTCTTTTGTTAAAATGATTATTTTACATACTCCCTAAGTACATCTGCATTACAAACATAGCTCAATAATTCTCAGAAACTGTTTCTAGAGGCTTGTTGTAAAAGGAAGCGCACAACCAGAAAAAGGAGAAAGCAAAAAAAGTTTAAATCACACACAATAACTAGCATATCAAATACATTTAATAAAGTTGGAATTCCATTGCAATATCAAGGATTCAAAGCAGAAATACTAACATTACATATAATGTACATATAATGTACTGCTACATGTAGTGAGATTATTTTTCAAGCTGAATCAAAACCACACATTATATAAAGTTTAGCAACAAACAACCATGTAGACATGCTGCACCATCCATCAGTTAAAAAAAATAAACCAAAAACCAAAATAGGAAGCAGGCTTGGGCCATTCCTGTCACTGAGAGGCAATTTCATTTCCTATCCTAAAACAAACCAACCTAACCAGTGGGTTTTTGCAGAATAATGCTGACTAAAACACACATTACTGCGCTTGCCTGGCTAAGGGCAGTCAAGCTGAGCCCCTCGAGTGGCGGAGGATGGCTGGCCAGAACTGTGGGAAACGGAGTTCTTATTCCTGGGGCTGGTATCTGAGCTGAGCACTGAGAGCAGTATCCCCTCCCGGGAGCTATTAAAACTCTGGAGTGATCAAGCATCCCGATGAGCCCAGAGTGGCTATACTTAAACCTTCTCCACTTTCTCCCCCACCCTGAAGGGGAGAAGCTCGAAACGCAAGCTCTGAAAGGACGTAAGGCCTGAAGCCGGCCCGAGGTTAGGCTGCTATGACCCGGTGCCAGGCGCTTGCTGAATTCGCAGGGCTTCCTCCCATCCTGGCAGGGCTGGCAATGTTAAGCCCCAGGGACAGAGTCTAAAGCCACATTGAGTACACACACTGTACTCAGCAGACACAGATGGATTTTTATCTTGGTAAATTTGAAATGCCAATTTGCAGGCTACAGCTGAAAATTTCTAAACTTTTTAAAGCCACACGCTGCTAAGGATGTTTCAGATAACAATACATACTCTTGGTATTATCTTTTCCCCATGAAGTTAGCAAGACTTGCATCTTAAGTGGTATCTACTTACTGGAGGGGGGGGCAAGGAGTGGAGTGTTTTGTATCCCCCGCCCCCCTCATCTCATTTGTTACAAAAACAACAAATCTTATCCCTTGTACAGGAAAGATAAGGAATAAAAAAATGTTTCTACTAGAAACTAAGTCTGCCTTTGAACAAGGAAATCAAAGTAAGTTTGGCAAAAGAGGAAACACAGAGATCACACACGTTGACCAGAAAAATGTGTAACACTAGTGATGGGAACTGTACAAACTGCTTGGGTATCTTCACCAATACAGCGGTGCAGACACGACTCAGGAGAATGACCACAGGGAAAAAAAAAAAAACAGAAAAAAGAAGAAGAAAAGAAAGAAAAAGAAAAAGCAGAAAACACCAACATGTTCCTGGTAGGTTGTACTATCTGCCCCACCGTGGAAGCCCTTACTCTTTACAATGAAGAAACTCCAAATGCCCCGCCAGCGCCTCGGTGTTCAACCTGGTGCAGAGCTTGCTGACCAGGCTCCATGAAATCTCCCATCTCCATCCTGCACCTCCTTGACGCCATCTCTACAAAGAACCAGTCCTCGACTTAGCCCTCAAGTGTGTAATTTTCAATTCAGATGGAACACTTCTCTATCTTAGAGTCAACCTTCTTCCCCCAAATCTTTTATGGGCAGGAACACCCCATCCCCAGTACCCTCCACGTGACCCACATCCATGCAGGAGCCGAGAGTACAAGAACGACTTCACAGCCCCAAGAATATTCAAGTTGTTAAAAAGAAACCTCAAAAGCCCAATGACTCAAAAGGCTTTGGTTCTTTTTTAATATTCTTCACCGGCTCAGAAACCTTCCTGTGAGTTCTCTGTCACCAGCGGCATCACAAAACTCCTCCTCATAGTATGGGGACATGGTAAGCAATACAACAGGCTCTTTGGTATAAACAGATCTGTTATATTTTTTTTTTCAACAAGCAAATATTTTACTAGGAATGGCTACTATCTGCAGGAAGGACTGCCACATGGGAAAAGGAAAAGTCTCGTTCTAAAAGCGATTGCACATACTTTAAAGAAAAAGAAAAACAACCATATATTTCATATTGGCTTGACTCCTCTCACCTGCTTCCCAAATTCTCACAGAAGCAAGGTAGCAATGCACCGTGAGAGAGCCACGTGGGGAGAATGCTCCTGTGAGAACTCAGCTGAGATTCCAGATTGAAAAGGGGTAGACGTGGTGCTAAAGGAGAAAAGCTACTGTTTTTATTTTTCAGCTTCGTCGGCAGGGAAACTGACAACAATGCATTTACATGACACAGCTACTAATCCTGTTCTGATAAATCCCAGTGAACAGCTTAGGGTCCACAAGGGCTTGCTGGTCCATCCTAAGGCAAGCTCACTGTAAACTCTATGAACCACTACATTATCATATAAGGCACTACAATAAGGGAAGGAGGAGAAAGGGAAGAAGAGACACACACTGAACAACTCCTCACCAGACACACCTGTGCAAAACAATTCCAAGGGTCTCCTCTCCTTGCAGGCAATGCCCCTGCTCATTCAACACTACAGTAATATGCTCTAATATAATTGCAATTAGTTCACATACATTCCAACAAGTATCAGTTCATTTTGGTTTAAATACAATGGCGACATCCATTCCATCTTCGGGGTAACACTGGAGGATCAGATACACACTAAATACACAATTCAAGTGTAATCACTACACATTTGATTACAAAGAACATTTTGGGGTTAGCAGGAAAAATTGCTTGTTATATTTTTCTAATCAATATGTACATATTTAATTATGTAAAATATTAAAACACCACCATTACAAAACTTCTAAAATATTTTTAAATTCAGTAATAAATTTTTAAAATATTTTTTGCAATTCCTACATGCACTTATTGTATAAGTCTTAATAAGAGAGCATTCAATTTGCTGCTGGCATACAAAGGAAGCTACTTTAAAGTATAAAAGCTATACACAACGTTCTCTTCTGGTTTCAGATTCTTTAGCTTTCTCCCCAAATAAATCACATAGAACAGAAGGGAGAGATGAGGCAGAGAGAGAGAGAGGTGTATTATTGAAAATTCATATTAATCTTTAGGCAAAGCTCACCAATGCCAACAACCTTTAGGCAAAGCTCATCGATACCAGTATCGCATAATACAAAGAGAGTTTGCATATAATAAGACAACCACCACCATACAATAACAACAACCTTAATGGCTTTTCCAATAATAAGATTTAAGTTGAATTGGAGAGAGAAAGACTTTTAAAAAATAACTTAAGAAGAATGCACGGTACTTCATTTAAAAAAAATAATACCTAGTGCTTTCACGGTAGGTATGGATTCTCTCACAATAAGTTACCAGGAAATGGTGAGCTGCCTTTTTAACACTACTTTACAATAAACACAGGAGCAACTGAGAGAATCCCAAGAGTAACACAGAGCAGTATATAACCAGTTTTGCAAAAATAACAATTGCCCAGTAAGTATAACATGACACGAAAACAAAACTAAACACTGTGAGTTTAATGTCCCATAAAGAAAGGTAAAACTTTGAGAGGAGAAATGCCTGATAGTCAAATATAGACTTGCGTAAGCTGCTCTTAAAATAGTCAATTAAGTCTTGGTTTTTAAACAAGCAAAAAGTGATGATTTTTCTTTTCTCATTTGTTACCAGATTTCAAGTCCTCCTATCAGCATTTTTCCTCTGACCAGCAATTACAATAAAACAAAGTTAAATAAAGAGGGGCTTCACTGGGTTATAAAAACATTTACAGAAATCAAGTCAGAGAGAAAATATTTTTCAAAGGGGAACTTCAGAACGATCTCTCTTCCTTGGTAACTGCAAAAGATGGGCATCTGAGCGCTTCCAAATACCAAAAATGCTGTCACAAAAATAAAGAATTAAAAAATAGGGCGGACTGTGGGAGACTACAACAATGCAGTCAACACTAAGACAGGTTCCCCAGAGAAAAACCTTCTGCTTCAGTGGGCCCCTGCAGAACGAGTTGCTGGCTAAGGAGTTTCAAGAGTGGCTTACAGGAGGAGCTCATCATAGCCTGTTATTAAGAACTCAGGGCCAGGATCAGGCAGCCATGACCCCTCCTCCCTCTGCTCACCAACTACAAATAGGAATACTGGCTGATCTTGGTAGGACTCAGTGGGTATCCAGTGTAAATTGTTGAGCCTCGGGAAGACCCAATGTAGGACTGGGTGGCAAACTGGTGTTGGTACTGAGCAGGGGCCACACTGGCAGAAGTGAGAAGGCTGGGCCCAACACTGACAGGGACCTGGTGCACCAGAGTGCTAGGGTGGGTGGTATAGGCTGCAGCATGCCTTGAGGAGCCCTGGGGGGAGAAGAGATGAGCAATGGAGCTGGTGGAGCCCAATGCAGCAGCAGAGGTGGGGGCAGCATACGTATACAGGTGAGGCTGGCTCGGCAGGTGAGCAGGGGCTGGGGCCAGGTGTGGGTGCCCCGTCGAGTGTAGTGGGCTGCCATGCTGGAAGGCGTAGGGGGCTTGGGAGAGCGGGGCCACAAACGCCTGCTGCCGGCGGGGGGCAGGGTTGCTGCTTCTCTCCTGCGAGGTTGGAGCTGACGATGGCTGCTGGTTCTGGAAGGAGGAAGAAGGGAGTGAGGAACCTTGAGGTCATTCTGGTTCGGGGACCAAAGACCAAGTGGAGAGCTGAGGTTCTAACCTGTACTGTTCCTGGGCTGCCACAGCACAGACTCTCCCAGACTGGCAATGCTGTCAGAAGTCAGCCTCCATCCCTCCACCTCTTGGCAGAACAGATCCTAACCCAGCCCAGATAGCAGCAGTTTGCTCTTAAGCACAACGGAGGCAAGGGAGCGGGGGGAGGGGAATCAAGAATTCACAGGGTTACCCAATCCTGCAAGTTAGTAACTGTTGACTCAACTCACCCTATTCTGGTGCCAGGGAATTTGAATTTTTCCTAACCTTTCTTTCTTGCCATTGTTTTCTTTTGTGCTCCTCTAAGTTCTTCATATCCCTCTTGAGTTGTGGAGCCTAAAACACATGTACTAACTCGAACTGACATTTGCACTTGCATGTGCTTTCTCTCTATCTCACACACACACACACACAAACACACACACACTCACTCTCTCTCTCTCTCTCATAGTTACACCCTCATATTTACACTTTCTTACTACTTGTTGACATCATACAAGCACCAGAATTTTAGCTGAAGAAAGAATAAATAGTGCCCCTTTTACAAACAGAAGTGTCCCTCCCTACCCCATCAGATCACACAGTGGCAGGGGGAGGGGGGAATCTCAGACTCGAGGCAACACACAGGACTAGAAACAGCTGATGAAGTGACCACAAAGCTTTGTACTCAGTGTGAGGCTCAGGTTACGGATGACATGGGAGACAGAGGAAGACGTGGGAGCGAAGCATGTGGTGGTACAGAAGCAGGCGCGCACTAAAGCACCCAAGGCTCCTTCTAAAATCCACACATTTCTCTAACCTTCCAGGACAGACCAGGGAGGTCTGGCGGAAAACCTGGAATGTGCCTCCTCAACACACTTACAGAAAGAATAAAGGGACACAGCACATGCAGATGTGACACAGGCCACAGAACACCGAACGGTCTGACACAAAAAGAGCTTCATTTGGCTTTATTCAGCAGACCAGCCAGAAGCAGGGTTCTCCAGAGAATGACAACAGGGAGGGCCCCAAACAGAAGGCAGCAGCCTCTAGCGCTTACCTGGCTAAGGTTGAGTGGCTGTGCTGCGCTGGTCCCCCCGCGTGGAGCTCGGTACCCTGTGGGGGTTATACAGCATCCAGATGACTGCCCACTCACTGAGGCCACCGGCTTGGTCTTACTGCTCACAAGACCTAAAAAACGGTCAGACTGGTCAGGTATGAGTAGCCTCAGGTAAACCTCAGATGGCAATATATTTATCAGTCCACATCTGTACGAGGTTTTCAAGAGTTAGGGTTTCATGTGTACCTTATTTCCTCAATTATATTTACACCAGGGGAACAAAAACTGTACAACCCATTTCTTTTCTGTCTTGCTACAAAGTTCCATAAAGGATCTTTGAAAGACTCACTTTAGTAAATCTTATTAGTCTCTTGTAAGGCGCAAGGCACTACTGGAAATACAAACACCAGTGGGACACAGTCCCTACCCCCAAGGGGCCTAGAGTTTTATGTAGGAAGGGGTTAAATAAGTACAGAAATGGCAATGGGAAGCTGAGTAAGACGCTGGTAATGCTTAGGACATTTAGGTGTCAAAGGGGCTTCAAAAGAAGGCACGATTAGATCTTGTTGGACACTCGCTATCTTCAAATTCTAAGAAACTACAGGGCAGTTGGAGATAAGCAACATCAACTTCAAAATTCTGTCTCCTATGCGGTCTTCCTAGGAAAACAGAAGCATTTATTCAATGATTTGTGGAGTAGCCTCTCTTCTTCAGACCCAACAGTGGACAGAGCTCCTAACAACACTGTTCAGGAGCCTGGCATCAGGAAGTTCTGACTTGTCTGCAACGGGACAGCTGCCCACTTCTGAGGGGGAACCACACTGAAGCTTAAAATGATATTCTGAAATCAGGACCCTGTTCTTGTCTCTGGGAGTAACACAATTCAGAGTAAAACACTTATTTATGTAAGGAAAGTACAGACAGCAATACTGACACCAAAAACCCATGCTCCCCTCCTGTGGTATACACAGTGGCCACTGGAAAACAGCTGCCTAGACAAGGACTCCGTTTTGGGGGCCCCCAGCCTCCAGGTGGGGCCATGGGATTAGTCTGTACTTTTTCCAGGGCTCAGAGCTAAAGAAATGTGTGTCCGTCCTACAAACTTTTTCCTCTTCTCATTGGAGGCTGAAGACTCCTGGGCTCTGATCCCTGACTTACTGCAGGCCCACCAACCAGGAGCACTAGCACTGGGAAGTCATGTGGGTGAGAAGCAAACTTCTATTATGTCAAGCCCTGGAGATCTGCGGCTAGTTAGCACAGCTAGCATTACCTGATAACTGAACCAGGAAGCCTAAGCCCAGTATCTAACAGCAAAAAAGATGGAAGCAGCTAGGTTGAAAATTAAACCACAAAGTATCACTACTATGACATGGGGTAAGAAAAGATAGTACATATTATTAAAAAAAAAAAAAGTCTGCAGTCATTTTTAATAGTATCAGTTCCTGTTCACTCTGGATTGTCAAATTTGAATCACCTGTAGCAAAAAAAATTTGCCTGCTGATTCTCCCTGCTGTACAACAGCTCTTGTTTGCCTTCCCCCATCAAAAGTGAGCACATTTCTGAGACTACAAATTCACCACTATGGTAATCCGAACAAAATAAACATAGTAAGATAAACTGATTGCCAAAAATAATTTCACATCACAAGGAACTGATCTCTGAATTAAGGAACTGGTCGCTACTGTTGGCACCGGTAGATGACAGTGACACAGTCGGGACACACAGAGCAACGAGAACTCCCCTGCAGTGTGAAGAGATGCTCACCTGCGGCCGGGGCTGGCACAGTGCAGTCACCAAGCTGAGTTTTCAGAGGAGGCACGATGATGGTGCGGGTGCCCGTGCCATCCCCCACGACTCTGCTGGGTCCCTCCACGAGGGGCCCACTATTGCCCCGGAGAGCACTCAGTGTATCAGTGGAATACGGGCTGCTCAAGGAAGAGTCAGAGTCTGGAGAATCGTTGACAGTGACATAACTGATGACATTAGACCTTGCCTTCAGGCCAGAGCTGAGGAGAAGAAAATACGTGACAATTCAACCCCCTTTTAGCAATGTTTCTTTGATGATCTCTGCTCCTCACATGATGACAAGGACGATGACGGCGACAGAGTAATTTGAGCAGCGGCAGACTCCTGAGTTCTTATTATGATCAGGCACTATTCTTACCCTCCACATAGGTCTCACTGAAGCCTCCCAACACGTCTATGAAGTAGGTCCCAGCACCCCCATTTTGCAGATGAGGAAGCTGAAGCACAGGGAGTTAAGACACTCAGCCAAGGTCACACAAGTGCTAAGTGCTGAAGACGGGCTTCACGCCGGGACAGGATGCTGCCAGACACACAGCTCCAACAACTCTGCCACGCTGCTGCCCAGCCACCTCCACAGTTACTTCCTCAGTATACCCCGTATCACCCTGCTAGACTATACACATGGTTCCTCAGTACGTCTAATCCAACTTCTCACCGTATTTGTTTTTTAATGTTCCTTCACAAACTCAACCCCACCTTCCTAACTTCAATTTTTCCTGATTTTTTAAGAGACTTGGCTCTAGTCAGAGCAATCCTGCTGGTTACACAATTTTTGCCACTCCGTGGTCACTTTTCCTCACTGGAAAGTCTACCTCTCCTCCTCCCAACATCAGTTCAAAAGCCACATTCAATGCTTAGTTTCAAGTCTACGGCCCATTGGTAAATACCATTTTGTAATTGTAAATATCATTTGTAAGTTGCTATTTTGAAGTACTTCATTCTAAATCTGCTCTTTCAGGTCATTAAACTTCATTTATGGGCGCCTGGGTGGCTCAGTTGGTTAAGCGACTGCCTTCGGCTCAGGTCATGATCCCGGAGACCTGGGATCGAGTCCCACATCGGGCTCCCTGCTCTGCGGGAAGCCTGCTTCTCCCTCTCTCACTCCCCCTGCTTGTGTTCCCTCTCTGGCTGTGTTTCTCTCTGTCAAATAAATAAAAAAAAATAAATAAATAAAAAAAAACTTCATTTATATATAACTCTGTAAAGTCTTCTCAGTTACTGTCATGTGTGAATCCTACCTCCCCAGCTAAACACGGGGTTATTCCCTCTTCTTTATGCCCAGCACCAAAGGCCCAATAAAGCACATAACACTGATCAAAGCAATGGACTGTGTTCCCATAAGAGAGAGGTATATGTAACAGTTCTTCAATGTAGCCACTCTATCCTGGTTAACTGCCCAGTTAAGAACTTGGATTAAGGTGCTGAGATAAAAGGAAACTATCTGGCACATTCCTCAGCTTTCATACTACATAGCAGAAGGAGAAAAAGAAAGTAGCCCTGGGTGCCTGAGTGGTTCAGTGGGTTAAAGCCTCTGCCTTCAGCTCAAGTCATGATCTCAGGGTCCTGGGATCAAGGCCCGCATCAGGCTCTCTGCTTGGTGGGGAAATAAATAAATAAAATCTTCAAAAAAAAAAAAAGAAAGAAAGAAAAGAAAAGAAAGAAAACTTAAAAAAAAGAGAGAGAGAGAGAGAGTAGCCCTACTTCAAGCTGTACCTCTTCCAAAGAGGCCTTTGCAAATTTAAGAATTTACAAATAACCTCCTATCTACTAACTTTTTCCAATTAACTGTTGTTTATGTGCTTTTCCATGGCATCTATTTTCAAACTCTAAAGGTCCTTAAAAGGCAGGGAATCATGTCCGTGGTATAATAGGTATTCCAAGCAAAAGCAGCTAAATATTAAGCAATTTAATATCCCCCTTCTAGCTAATGTATCTGAAAAGACTGATTTAATATGATGCTCAGTCATGGAAACTGGAGTGTTCTTTTTTTCTTTTCTTTTCTTTTTTTTTTTTTTTTTTTTTTTTTT
>PITA01004543.1:0-79716 GCA_004023965.1 Spilogale gracilis
CCATCTTTTTGTGTCTTCTTCAATTTCTTTCATGAGTGTTCTGTAGTTCCTCGAGTACAGATCCTTGACTTCTTTGGTTAGGTTTATTCCTAAGTATCTTATAGTTTTTGGTGCTATAGTAAATGGAATCGATTCTCTGATTTCCCTTTCTATTTTTTCGTTGTTAGTGTATAAGAATGCAACTGATTTCTGTGCATTGCTTTTGTATCCTGCCACATTACCGAATTGTTGCATGAGTTCTAGTAGTTTGGGGGTAGAGTCTTTTGGGGTTTCCACATAGAGTATCATGTCATCTGCAAAGAGAGAGAGTTTGACTTCCTCTTTGCCAAGCTGGATACCTTTTATTTCTTTCTGTTGCCTGATTGCTGTTGCTAGGTCTTCTAACACTATGTTGAAAAGTAGTGGTGAGAGTGGGCATCCTTGCCTTGTTCCTGATCTCAGAGGAAAGGCTGTCAGTTTTTCCCCATTGAGGATGATACTTGCTGTGGGTTTTTCATAGATAGATTTTATGAGGTTGAGAAATGTTCCCTCTATCCCTATATTTTGAAGAGTTTTGCTCAGGAATGGCTGTTGTACTTTGTCAAATGCCTTTTCTGCATCAATGGAGAGTACCATGTGGTTCTTCTCTCTTCTCTTATTGATTTGTTCTATCATGTTGATTGTTTTGCGAGTGTTGAACCACCCTTGCATCCCTGGGATAAAACCCACCTGGTCATGGTGGATAATCTTTTTAATGTATTGTTGGATCCTGTTAGCAAGGATCTTGTTGAGAATCTTGGCATCTGTATTCATCAGTGATATTGGTCTGAAGTTCTCCTTTTTGATGGAGTCTTTGTCTGGTTTGGGAATTAGAGTGTTGCTGGCTTCATAGAAAGAGTCTGGAAGTTTTCCTTCCGTTTCTATTTTTTGAAAGCGCTTCAGGAGAATAGGTATTATTTCTTCCTTGAATGTTTGGTAGAATTCCCCAGGGAATTCATCTGGGCCTGAACTCTTGTTTGGGGGGAGGTTTTTGATCTCTCCTTCAATCTCATTACTAGATATACGTCTATTCAGATTGTCAATGTCTTCCTGTTTCAGTCTTGGTAGTTTATAGGTTTCTAGGAATGTATCCATCTCTTCTAGGTTGTTAAATATATTGGCATATAATTGTTGATAGTAATTTTTGATGATTGTTTTTATTTCCTTGGTGTTAGTCGTGATCTCTCCCCCCCCTTTTTTTTTTAAATTCTTGCAGTGGCATTAGTCCTGTGATCAAACCAGTAGCACGATTTAGGGGAGAGTTGATAAATTTCAGGTAGTTTTGCTTTAGAAGTAGTCCATCTCATGCTTGGATGAGTTTACACGTATGACTCTAATCTGGACAAAACGAGTCATGGGCAACTTAAGATAGTTGTTCCATTATTCTAATTTGGTTTTACTGGACAGAAAAACCACAATGGAAGCCAACGCTTGAAATAAAAGAACTAAACAAAAGTGGTATGTAGGGAAACTACTTTTCTATTAGTTATTCTATTAGAATGTTCTATTAGAAGTATGCCATCAACATACTTCATTCAAAAAGTAAAACATATTTAAGACAGGGCCTCTGTGATTTCTGGTACTGAGAAGATGACAGTGACATTGAAAATAAAGGGGATTTCTAGATAGACTAATAAAGTTCCAAACCATACCTGTGTTGTAAGAATGAAATTTTAAGGACAAGAATTTCTAACAACCCAATCAGTATTTAGTCAGGATATACTGTCTAGTCGATCTAACATATTTCTGTGCTTTGGAAGAGGTAAGAAAAATAATAGAATTTTGATCATAAAATAATATCACCTAATAGCATTTTCTTGAAAAAATTTTTTTCTTATTGGTCTTATAGGAAATAATACCATTCCCTATTGTCATAAAATTAAGAATTCTCATAGACTTGAGAATATATGCATGTATTTTTAAAAATTCTTTAAAAATTATGAAGTATCCAATAAAAGCACATATTGGTGAAGACAGGGAGAAATAGGAAATCTCATACACTGTTGGTGGGAATATCAACTGGTGCAACCGCTGTGGAAGACAGTATGGAGATTCTTCAAATAATTAAAACTAGAACTAACCTACAAAGCAGTAATCATGCTACTGGGTATTTACCCAAAGTATAAGAAAACATTAATTCTATGGGATACATGTTTCCCTATGTTTATTTAAGCATTATTTATAATAGCCAAATTATGGAAGCAGCCCAAGTGTCCATCAGTAGATGAATGGATAAAGAAGAAGTGGTATATATATATAACAGAATATTGTTCAGCCATAAAAAGGAATGAAATTTTGCTATTCATAAAAACATAGGTGGATCTAGAGAGTATGATACTCAGCAAAATAAGCCAGTAAGAGAAAGACAAATATCATATGATTTCACTCCCAAGTGGAATTTAAAACAGAAAACAAATGAACAACAAAAAAAAAGGAAAGAGATAAATCATAACTCTCCAGAGAATAGACTGATGGTTACCAGAGGAGAGGTGGGAGGGGGATATGGGTGAAATTGGTGATGGGTATAAGGAATGCACCTGTTATGATGAGCACTGGGTGATGTATTGAAGTGCTGAATCACTGTGTTATACACCTGAAACTAATATAACAGCACATGTTAACTACATTGGAAATAAAATAAAAATAATTTTAAAAAATCACAAAGTGCTAACCATAAGATGAAGATAAAAATTAGAATGTGTTTCTGGGAAGATGTACTCTCTCCTTTTATTATATAGTCATTACCTATTTTTTTTTTTTAGAACTAGAACCCAGACAAACCTGCCAGAAAGGCAAATTGTTTTTGCTCACACTGAAATAGGGACACTCAGGTGGTGAGGTAAAAAGGAAGGAACTGAAGGCACCAGAGCCAAATTAGGAAGGTCAGAGAAAGAATAAATAATTTGGCCTTTGGAATCTTCAACATATCTGGAACATTCCCATCTTTACGTATTCCCATCTATACTACCCTCCTTTAGGGAACCAGCATCTTTCACCACAATTACTGCAGCAACCTCCCAAATTGTTCATCTCACCAATATTCAAGCCATTCTTTGTGCTGAAATTAAAGCATTTCTTTTTTTTTCTTAAAGATTTTATTTATTTATTTATTTGACAGAGAGAAACACAGCCAGAGAGGGAACACAAGCAGGGGGAGTGAGAGGGGGAGAAGCAGGCCTCCTGCTGAGCAGGGAGCCCGATGTGGGGCTCGATCCCGGGACTCCGGGATCTTGACCAGAGCTGAAGGCAGTTGCTTAACCAACTGAGCCACCTAGGCGCCCTGAAAAACAACATTTCTAATAACATGCTCTTTTATCCCCTTCTGTATTGGGGTGGTAATTTTTGCCTTTACCAAGTCAAAATTATTTACCATGGCTTAAAGCTCTCTGGTAGATCTGTCATAATGTAGTGAGTCTGAAGAACTGGGTTGGGGTAAATCAGACTTCTGAATGAATGATATTTTAATAGGACTATTCTGCTAACCCTTTAGAAGATGATCCAAGGTGAAGACACCATCAGCCTTGTGACCAATGAAGAATCTATTGCAACTGAGATGTTAAGAATTCGCTGTAAGGTGCACCAATAAGAATGCATGTGAGAAGCATCATGGAGGTAAACTTGACAGAACTTGAAAACAAAATGTATGCATTGCGTATTGAAGGAATTCAAACCTGAACAAGGAAGAGAATGATGATGCTAGTAAGAGAGAGTTATTAGGAGGATGGGTTATAACCTATCACTGTACAGTCACTGAGACTGCCATTTCCACTTGGATACAGAATTAGGCCAAAAAGTATATTCACATCCTAATGGATATACCTCCTGGATCAGGTATATGAAGGTCCATACTCTCCATGAGTCTGGCACCTAGTTAGTATGAAAAGTAGCTAAGACAACAACACAACCATAGATGTAAAGCCTAGAGAACTCTGACAGGACATATTTACTACCATCCAAGGAGCATTAAATGAGAAAGAATTTTGGCCATGTGGCTCTAATGACCAAAGATCAAACAATGACCAAAGACCAAAATGCAAGGAGTAGAATATACAAAAATTCTTAAAATAAGCAAGAGAATTTAATGATCAGTACCAGACATATAGAAAGATGGTAGGATCCACATCACTGGAATACAAAAATGTACTAAAAGGCTTTGGAATCCCCACCTGTAGAATTTCACAAGGGATATTATGGCAAGTTGGAACTGAATGAGTTCTATATTTCATAAGAGAAAGCAGTTGCTCAGAGTGAAGGAAGTGACTTGGCTAGGTTTGAAGAGTTGGTGACATATTATGATCCCATTTGATTCACAGCCCATGCCCTCCATATTACATAACAGTGGCTACTCAACAGTGTTGTGATTCCTTCAGGGACACCATAGAGGGAAGATATGAACTGACAATGAAGCTGGAAAAGAAGGAAAAATGAATTGACCATGAACAAAGAACAGTCTATTAGGATAGATTACAAAACAGGGAAAGGCAAATGAAGAACTGTTTTGTTTTGTTTTGTTTTGTTTTATGACATTACTGCTTGAAGGCATCTGTGAAGTCATTAGAAATAACCAATGGTGGTGGTGGTGGTATTGGTAGTAGTGTTCATAGCCATAGTAACTACAAGGTTGTACACTTATTTGTGCAAGGCTCTGTGACAGGTTTTTAGTCTAGATAGTACTCTACAGCAACCTTATCAATTGGATAGTATTATTATTCTTCCTCACTTTACAAATGAGTAAACAAAAATTTAAAAAAGGTTGTGTGACTAGCTCGAAATAATTTCTCTACTAAGGCTTAGAATTCAGTCTATGTCCTGACCTGTTTTGCTTTATTGCCAATGTACTTATTACAGTGGGTCTCTTCATTTGAGGAAACAAAATATTTCATAGATACACGTGTCCTTACTGAATAGAAGGGCCTAGAGAGACATTTCACAAGTTTTCTCGGTAAAAAACAAAAATAATTAGCCAATCTTCTGGACTGTTACTTATTTAATGAAATGTATTAGTAATTTGAAATGGACTACAATGAATTACTCAGAGAAAATGGGTTCAACTAATTGGTCCAGAAAATCATCTCAAGGATATAATTAAATTGCCTAGTGTACTATTACTGCTAGCATAAACACTATTACAGATCTTCAGGATTGCTTGCATTTCCAGCATAATTAAAAATAAGTGGTGAGAAAGATGAGATCCATGAACAAAATGTGGTTCAAGGAATCGGTCATGTGGTTAGATAATGAAAGCAAAGCAAGGTCAGTATTTGAAATGTTTCCAGCATTTGGGTTTGCTGCTATGTATTTTAGTTCTTAAGAATCATTCATTTAAAATAATCATCAAATTCTAAGTATTTTTTTGTTTCTTTGTTTGTTTGGTTTTTTTTTTAGGGCACTTACTGTCTTCATTAAACATACTTCTGGGTTGCTTAGAACAAAGGATGTTTAATAAATACATGTTGAATAACTGAATTCAATTTTTGTAAAGTATAATTTTTCTCCAAATTTTATGGAAGACAAAGTTTAAAAGACATATCTGACCGTACATTATTCAGTGAATATAGTGAATTTAATTTGTTTCAGGCTGATGATAAACAATTAGATCAGAAAATCACACATAACTCCAGTTAATTTTTTTTACTTCTGTAGTAATTCATGATGATAAAAAAGTCAGGTAATAAATAGTAAAGAATGTAATTATGTTTAAGTGCCAGAATATTTTCATGACTGATTCCCATTTATGCATGAGAGGTCATAGAAGAAAGATCAACAACATTTGCCATGGATCCTGAAATTAGAACTTGATAGAAGGAAAACAATATTCTTGGTATCTTACTTAAGATCCTATGCACTTCTTCTTTGTCACAAATTACCTTCTGTGAGGGCCATGAAGTAATATTGCTCTCCAGGGAAAATGCAGGACAAACAGGTGCCTGAATCTCTTTGCCTGATGACACAGGTGGGAGGAAGGTGTACACATATATCTTAGGAAAGGGGAATAATTTTATTACAGTCTTAGAATCTGGATTATTTCTTGGTATACAGTAGGCAACCAGGAAATGTTTATAAAGTTAATGAATTCTAAATTAATTTCTGTGACTGTGTAGTCCTGGGTGTCATCTCTGCAGAATTTATGTATTCAGCATAAGAAGATGGGGGCTTTCATTACCCAGTTTTTTTCAACAAATACAAATCAAAGAATCAACTCTTGAGAAATGCTAAATATAATAAGTGTATCTTAAGTGACTTAAGCAATAGCCCGAGGGTTTTACCATTAAATTCTTCTGAGGTTTCCTTAAGATCATACCAAAAACACAGTGAGCCACCAAAACTAAAATGGAATAAATTGGGTGCACTAATTTCCGAATAATATTCTCTTTTAAAGCAGGTTCTAAATTTTCTAGGTTCTCCTACCTGTCACAACATAGGAGCCTGTTGTGGTATAAGACAGTTGAGATGAGTGTCAGGACAACTACATTCCTATCTTGATTTTGAAAATAAAACTTTGTGAACATAGTTTCAAGAATTGCCGCTGTTAAGCATGAGCGTTAGGGTTTCCTGTTTGTGCTCGCTCAACTTGCTCTCTTTCCCTCTCTCTCACTGGCTCTCTCTCACTCACTCTCTTCACACCTTTCATTAGAGAGCTAAGACATAAACATAGAAATAATAAGCCTTAGGATGCTTTGGTGTATGATAAAATACCATGTTGCCATTTTTCCTTCTTGCCATTTTATAAAACTTTCAAAATCCTGTGCTTTGTTCTCACTGATTGGAATCCCATTTCCTTTTTCATCTGCTCTTTCCTCCTTTACTTAGCAAACAACTAACTTCTTTAAGTCCCCAGGCCAAGAATCAGTTTCTAATGAAAATCTTTTCTGACACTAAATTCTTTCCTTCCACCTAAATCAGAGTTAGGTGGCATTCAACTCTGCTCTTGATCTTATCATTGAATATGACAACATCATTTAAGTCCTTTTCTTTCTCCTGTCCTCTCCATTTGTCTGAAAAATCCCTTGAGGTCAGGTGCTTGTTTTATTAATCTCTCATCCACTTATTCCAAAAACTTTCATTGAACATTTGTTATGCATAAGGCACTAGATTTGAGGTTAGGAATTCTTGACCCAAATTTCAGTACATTGCACAGAAGACAACTCTGTGGAATGAATGAATGAATGGTAACTTAAATCAGGGAAATTTCAAAATGCAGCTCATTAAAAAAAAGTCATAAATGTAAAGTTTGTTATTGTGGGGTGGTTGTTCTAGCAGGCAGACAACCACAAGCTTCACCTTACATCATTAAGTTCATAATTCTCTATTTTAAAAAAGTGAGATTTCAATCTTTAAATGCCATGTCTTTTCCATAGTTTCAACATTGGTAGGGAAAATGAGAACATAACAAATATGGAAGATTTTGAAAAGTGTATGTTATTGTAAAAAGTTCTATTATGGTCCGAGTTGAGATTTAAAATCCTGGTTTTTGAGTCAAAGTTTTGTTTCTGTGCTCTTTATTACTCTTAGAAGAACATGGAAAAAGTACAATAGTGGAACTTATTCTATATGAAAAATCAGAGACGATGCAGGAGTTAAACATGCAACTTTGGCATTTGATCTGAAGTAGTTCTGCATATATACTAAGTGAGAAAGGTATAAAGTAAAAAAAAATAATAATAAGTACTTCTAAAATGAATCATTGTTTAGTATCCAGTGTTGACAAAGACGTGAAAAACAGGAACCCTCAGGTCCTTTTTTTGAGGGAAAATTTGTAATATGCAACAAGAATTCTAAAAAGTACATGTCATTTCATATACATTTGCTCTCAGATACTCATCTTAAAGAAAATCGTCCATGTCTTTTCATGTGAGAATTTTCATTACATTTCTGTTTATAATAGTAATAATCTCATACAACCTAAATTTTTATTATTGATGTCTTAAATAGCTTATGAAGATTAAAAATAAATATTTATGTATTTATTTTTAAATAATAATTTATTTTATTTTTTCAGGATAAAACTAACCATTTAAGCTAGAAATGTATCAGTGACAATTAAGGAACATCAAAGCTCTATATGTAGTGTTACCTCATCTTTTAAAAGTCTGTATGAATGCATATATATTTATTTATTGAAGTATATTTAACCCAATGTTACATCAGTTTCAGGTGTACAACATGCTGATTCCATGTCTCTATGTTATGTTATGCTCGCTATAAGTGTGGCTACCATTTGTATAGAAAAATAGAATTACATGTACATATATATAAATATATATATAATGTACTATGATATCCATATGTATGCACATGGAGAAGTTTTGAAGCATAGGTATCAAATTATTAGTCCTATTCATTTGAGGGCAGTGAGGGGTTATGGATAATATGGATAAATGGCAATGAAATAAATAATACAAAGAAATAGAAATAAATACCAGAGAGATAGTCCAAGCTTAAGCTACCACACTCGGTACCTTTAATGGAAAGCAGATATGATTTCAGCCTAAGTTTGCAAATGAACCTATATGTCCAGCTGTCCTGGGGGTTTTTTGGAGCCATGTTGATTTTCCTGTGTACCTATGCTTACAGCAGTTCTACGATAATAGAGGCCAAAGATCTCTCAGTCCACATTTTCTTACCCTTTACCTACAGAAATGAGAATGGTATGAATGGTTTAGAAAGTGCCCAGCTCAAACCAAATACTAGATAATGTGCTCAAGTACATATTAGTAATCCCAGTTGAAACAGTCTAGGCTTTGGTCCCAAACTTCCTGGCAAACAACAGAATCTGTAGGCCTATAGACAATGGAAGTTAGAACCAGCTTCCCAGAGAAAAGAGAGTGACATCATCAGTGAGTTGCTAACTTGAAAAAAGTCTCACTAGCAGTTTCTGAAAAGAGCACTACAGGGAGTCTAGGTACATCTGTGAGAAAAGTAGAACAAATAAATAAATAAACCTCGGGGCTGGAAAGGATCTTACCTACCACTTAGCTCAACCTTTTCATTTCACAGAGAAAGAAAGTGAGACCAAAAAGGGGAAAAAAATTGCCAAAACTACTCTGTGAATTAGTTCTTTAAAATCAAATCTCCTGATTCCCAGTTTAGTAGAGTTCTTATTTAGGGCACCTAAGCCACAATACAAGTGTTAGTGCGGGCTTGGTCATTCTCCTGATAAAAGGAAATTATGTCATATCCAATTCTTTTCTGATCACCCCAGGCAGGGTATGTAACATTTGTGGTTATAATCCAAAATTCTTTTAAACGTCTGTTAGATTTACCTGTAAGACAATATCAAATTATTTATTTCACACAGCAAATTATGTGTTCTTTGAGGTTGAGAATCATTTTTTATTCACGTTAAATCCTCAGTACCAGTTACACAGTCCAGGATATAGCAGGCAATCAATAAATATTTCACAAATGAATGAATGATTTTCTTTCTGTTACAACTGGTGGCAAGAGGTCCTGTTCATGGATCAGCCAGTGATCATGATGCAATGGAAAGAGTGGGCTCCGCTGGTGAAGAGCCCTGGATTTCAATCCCATCGGTAGCAGTTCCTAAATGCAAGACCTGAGGCAAGACCATTAAGAGTCCTGAGAAACATATTCCTCATTCATAAGCCGGAGAAAATAACACCTGCTCTTTCACCTCCACATGTGGCCATGAGGATCAGATGTGACGTGTATGAAAGCAAGAGTGAATTTTTTGGGAGCAAATTGTTACAAGAATGAAAGGGAAGGGTGTGCAGGCAGAGGGTCTGACTCTTCATCATGGTCTGGTTTTTTCAGGGCATGCCATTCAAACGGAATGACTGCTATACTGAGAGAGAATATGTAGGCTTATTTCTACTGGTAAATGGCACATGCCTCAGGTACGCTCTGCTGAGAAATACAAGTAAAAGGTTATATGGTCCTGAGAGAATGACAGTATGGAGGCATTATCAGTAGACAGTTGACATGTGACAGTGATACAGCCACAGATTCGGGGATTCCTATAAGCTTGAAAGACCTTAAATTGCAAAAATTTCTCTGCAATGCATAAACAATTGCAAGTGCAAGATAAAGGATGTTTCCATATATGTCCTTAACAACCGGCCAAAGGAGTTGTTCCTATATGTTCCTGGATTGGAGATTCCTATTTGTATATCAGTAAAATAAACAAACAAACAAACAAACAAACAAACTACTCTATGGCACAGGCTGCTAGGTCTTCTTTTGCCTAACAGACACTGCAGATGTTAAATTCAAGAATACCAACATGCTGTTGTTGCTGTACAGACTGATGTGCTTCCTCAAGGCAAAAAAATCTATGGTACTCATCATCCATCCGAGTCCTCCT
Organism: Spilogale gracilis; assembly: GCA_004023965.1. Classification (NCBI taxonomy): domain Eukaryota; kingdom Metazoa; phylum Chordata; class Mammalia; order Carnivora; family Mephitidae; genus Spilogale; species Spilogale gracilis. The sequence continues at coordinate 10,343 of PITA01004543.1, forward strand.
GGAAGAAAATTTAAGAACATGTCATCCTCTAAGCATATCACCTAACCTAAATTCTGTGCGTTGATCTCAATGACTCACCATCTCTGTCTTAGGCAGCAAATGGAAGGAAAGTGGGGCACAGGGGAGAAACCTGTATGATAGAAAAATTAGATTTCTTTCATAGGGATAGTGACATGTAGAGAAACAGGCATATCTGCTTTGGAGGCAGACATTCCTAAGTCTGGATTTAAATTCTGGTCCTGCTATTTGATAGAAATATAGTCTCAGTTAAATTTTACAACCGGTATGAAGAGAAGAACTTATATAGGCCAGGGTGACAGGGGTTGGAGAATTTGGTATGCTAAGCACAGGTTAGATCTTTCCCTGGTCGCTCACATTTGCATGATGCAATAAGCCAGCAATCTTCCCAAGCTTCAGGAAATCTCTTCCCTTGGTTGACCAAACAGGGAGTAGAGGGGGAAAAGGAAACGTGAAGGGATATTCTCAGATAGTTCTTCTAAGTTTCAGGGAGGTGAATTCTCTCCTTTTTACTTGATGTTATACTTTTTTCTTTCTTTCTTTTCTTTTTTTTGTTCCTTCTTTCTTTCTTTTTCTTTTTTTCAATTCTTGTATTTAAAGTGATAAGAACTCATGGATCAAGATTTAAGAGTAAGGACACAGAGGGTGCATGAAAAACAAAGAGGATTTCTTCTGCATTTGGTTCAGGCTCTAAGGCTATGAAGTCTAGCTCAATTCACAAAAGAACTGAAAGTCCAAATAGAAGTTGATGCCAAAATCTCCAGTGAATCTGGTGATTTTGGCCCAGGCTCTCCCCCCATAAAACATGCACTGCAGACCTACTGGGGGTTGTTGGAAGCATTAGTGGGTAGCTTGTTAGGAAGCCAGACCCTGAGGTATCACACCAGCTTTCACGTGTATCACCTCATGTATGCTGGCATTTCTCCATAATTATAGAAAACAGAAAATACTGCTTCTTAAAACATTCAGTGCTGGTTTCCATAAATGGAGCAGGTTAACCATCTGTATAGCTTTACTAATGTAAAAGAGAAGCTTCAAGGCAAATAGAACATTATTGATGAATCTTCATTCTTCTCATCAAAAATACTTTAAAAAAAAAAAAAAACAAACGCCGAAGAGTAAAGCCTAAGCATTGTCATGTGCATTCTCGCCTTTTCTTGTTCTCAGTAATTAGGACACAATAAATGCTCAAAAATTTTGTTCAATGAGGAATCCATTAATCTCACTAAACATACATTGCTCCAACTACTTTGTTGTGGTTGAGGGGTGTTTGATATTTTTAGAATAATCTCTTCTCTAGGTCTTCTTCAATCATTGCTGCTGCCATTTTAAATTTCTGGTCAGGCTTCCTTTTTTTTTTTTTTTTTTTTTAGGATTTTATTTATTTGAGAGAGGGAGAGTGCACACACAGAGGGAGGGGGAGAGGGAGAGGGAGAAGTAGACACACCACTGAGGAGGGAGCCCCCATGTAGGACTCAATCCCACGACCCTGGGATCCTGACCTACGCTGAAGAGAGCACTTAATTGAGCCACTCAGGTCCCCGGAGGTTTGATTCTGCAAATGTCTTTGACTCACTACCTCTTCCCAAAGTCTCTAGAGGTAAAGTCTGTCATAGGCAGCTGTCAGGGACTGCCAAGAGCACTGGGAAGGAAAGTAACAATTCAAATCCCATCTTGCCATTCTCTAGCTGTATGGTCTTGAACATTGTATTTAATCCCTCCTGATCTCAGTTTCCATACCTATGCAATGTAAAGAAAAAACTTCAACTGTGATTCTTAACCAGGAATGCACACTGGTATCACCGGTGGAAACTATTACCATATACACACTCAAGTCCACCCCCAAAGATTCTGATTCAGTAGGTCTGAGGAGAGGGAGATAGGGGAGAGAGCCTAAAACAACTGTATTTCCTTCTTTCTTTTTTTTTTTTTTAAGATTTTATTTATTTATTTGACAGAGAGAAACCCAGCTAGAGAGGGAACACAAGTAAGGGGAGTGAGAGAGGGAGAAGCAGGCTTCCCGCCAAGCAGGAAGCCCGATGTGGGGCTCAATCCCAGGTCTCCAGGATCATGACCTGATCCGAAGGCAGACACTTAATGACTGAGCCACCCAGGCGCCCCATCCGTATTTCTAAGGTGGTCCATAAAAGTTTCTTTCCAACATAACTTTGAACTTTTAGAACTTCCTGAATTCTCATTTACTCAGGAATTTATTAAACAGGAATGGGGTACTATGTATTATTTTAAATCCTCTGGAGGAAACACACTGGATATTTCAACATTAATGTAACCATTAATTTTAATTATTCTGTTACTCATTAATTTTAATGGGAAATTTAATTATTAACAGATGAGATCTAATTCCTTTGATCTCTGCTTCTAGCTAATCAAATTCTGGAGCCAAGGAAGTAATATGCAAATTGCACTCTATGTTTTGGTTGTTCTCCACTGTGGACACTAACTAGTTCCCAGGAATCAACTGATGTTGGAGAGAACAAAGTTCTCTGGCTGGTCCTATTCAGGTCACTTCACATTGAGCTGGATTTACACCTAATTATGAAACAGACCACACTTAACAATTCTGGTACCCTTTATTACCTTCAACATGCTTGAACTGGGATTCTACACAGAAATACGGTCTTGGGCTGCCTCACTGGTGTGCTACAGAATCTGCCCAACTTCTTACACCTGCCGTGGTTTAACAGGTATGGAGATCCTAATAAATTCACTGGTCCTCAGGGTCACTCATGGCTAATACTGTTACGCCACTTCCTTATCCTGAACTGTCAGATACAACATAAATTTTAAAAGAGAACTTTAAGATGTCAATCCTCTTTCTTAAAGACTTGATTTAAATGTTACTTCAGTGACTTGTTCCCTGCCTTGTGCAGGCAAATCCAAATCCTTCCTCTCCGAGCTACTTCTGCATTTTATATGCTGCGCTAATTATCTTTTGGCATAGATTTTTCACCAGACTAGAGGTATCTTGATGTCAAAGGCATTGCATCTTTATCTGTGCATCTATGTTGCCAGCTGTAATTCCTGAACATAGTCAGTGTCCAGAAGTTGCTGGTTGAACAAATGAATGAATGGATAATATAAGAATTTCAGACAGCTTTTAAAAACAGTCTTGAAACTTCCAGTAGCTTCAGAAAGGGAATTTCTAAAATCTCCCCATAACTGAACTTACTGGTGAATTCGTATTCTATTTTTTCTGAAAGAAAAAAATATGGGCCATCAAATGGCTCTATTGTTTCAATGAAGACACAACATCCATTCCCTCGTGATTTTATTTAGACAGACTGTGTCTGCAGTCCTATTCAGACAGGCACTGTGAGATGCACAGATTGACTCTCTCTTCAAGTGATTTATAATCAGTGGGATGGATGGAAACATCAATGCATAAGAATAATTCAATGTTATAAGTCAGGTACAGAGAAAGTTCTAGAAGAATTTAGAGACAGTGATCAAGGAAGGAATCATAGGAAAAGGGAACTTTAAATTGGATCTGGAGAAAATACAGTATTTGAATAAGCAGAGAATTAGGAAGAGTACTGCAAGCAGACAGAATACATATATAAAGACAAGGAGGTGAGGAAAACATGTGTGGAGTTCATACATATTTCCACTGTTGGGGGGAAAAGTATGAAAAGGCATGTAGAATGGAGGAACAAGAGAGTTTGAACCGTATCTTCTTGCATCAGTGGGGAACTACTGGATTTCTCAGCAGGGAGTATGACATTACCAGAAATGGAAAGGCCTCTCACATAAGACAAACCTAAATTCAGCTATCAGCTCTACCATTTATTAGCTGGGGTGACCTGAAGCTAGTTACTTAAACACTTTGACACCCAGTTCACGATCTACTTTGTTAGGTACCAAAATGATTAAAGAGATCACTTGATAGCACTGAAAACTGTTCTTAGCTCAGAATATTTTCTCTTATAAAGGAGTAATATTCTGTCTCCAAAGACGATGCTATTTTGAAATCTAAAGATATGGAAAAAAAAAAAAACACTGTTTAGGAGACTTTTGTTCAAATAGGAGACAACTAAGTCTGGGCTGGTGTCTAAGAGAGCCGTAGGACCTATATCCCACAGGTACTTAGTACATGAGAAGACAATCATAATGCTGCTTCTACTATGGGTATGTGAAATATCTCCCTGCTCTGCTCAGTGCCAATGTGACATTTATCATTGATCAGACCTGCACACCGAGAATACCACCACTCCGGGCCCTCCCAGTCAGGAGTGATCGATGGTCTGCCGTCTCTCTGAGAAACCTAAAAACTGTAAGTAATTATTGCCTATCAGGTTGTTGAGCAAGTCTGTCACCAAAAGAGAGATCTAATCTGCAAGCTGTTTTTAGTGTTTCTCAAAAACAATTTGACAGTAAGAAGGAAGATTCTCTTCATATCAACTATCATTTTTGAAGGATCCAAAAGTTAGGAAATGTATCTTTCAAATAAGACCTTTTTGTATTTGACTACACTGTGTTAAGAAATTAAGTTGTGTCTACTATCCAATTAGCAAGCTGTTTCTCACTTGCCGTTGAGTTTTTATAACACTTTAGAATATTTATTTCTCAGTATTTGTTATACTTTACAGGATGTTAATTTTGATCCAAAAATAGGCACACTGGGCAGTTTATAGCATATATTTTGGTAAAATACTCAATTATGAATTTCTGGATTTGAGTTAATTTATTTTAAGATATGCATGTGTATAAGTAACATTGTATAACATCTCTTATTCAATCATATTGCATGCTACAGTATAAATGCTATACACTGGAAGTTCCTTAAAATATAAACTCATTTTACGTGTTTATATGTGGGATGCATTTGGATATATATATTAAAGACTTGTTGCCTCATATTTCAATTTTTTACTGGAAAAATAAATTTGGAATGACATTATTTCCTAATTTCTAACAAACTATAGCACTAAAATTTTGCATGACAAAAGAATCTGACTGTCCTTAGACACTGCATGTTACTTTGTACCCATAGCATTTTATTTTTTTAAAGATTTATTTATCTTAAGGGGGAGTGGCAAAGGGAGAGGGAGAGAAAATCTTAAGCAGACTCCCTGCTGACTGCAGAGCACCAGGGGCCTCCATCTTAGGACCCATGAAATCATGTACTGAACTAAAACCAAGAGTCTGATGCTCAACCAACTAAGCCACCCAGGCTTCCCATAGTCATAGGACTTTTGAGGTAAAATGCAGAGTGTGTATTTACTATGAAAACTGCTTTTCTCAAAAGAACATGCAGGCACGCAAAGAAATAAACAGGAAACATACCAAAAATGTTATCCTGCATTTGCATTACTATTTCTAATTTCTCCTCTTTAAATAAAAGGAAAAAGAAGAAGAAAATGTCATGGATCCTTATAGTCAAATAGCATGGCATTGTGAAAAACAGCTTTTGTGAAATAAAAAAAGAAATTTTCCCCAGACTTTATTAAGAGGTGACCAATTTCAGGGGCGCCTGGGTGGCTCAGTTGTTATGAGTCTGCCTTTGGTTCAGGTCATGACCCCAGAGTCCAGGTTTTGAGCCTCACATCGGGCTCCCTGCTCAGCGGGAAGCCTGCTTCTCCCTCTTTTATTCCCCCTGCTTGTGCTCCCTCTCTAGCTGTCTCTCTCTCTCTCTGTCAGATAAATAAATAAAATCTTTTTTTTAAAAAAAGAGGTGACCAATTTCCCCAGGCACATTTCAACACCAGGGAAGATGACACTCCTAGGTGTCAGCATCCAAACTATCACTGCCCGAGAAATAACAGCAATGGCGTCAGAATTAGCTATTTTTTTAAAAAGATTTTATTTATTTAACAGAGAGAGAGATCACAAGTAGGCAGAGAGAGTGGAGGAAACAGGCTTCCTGCTGAACAGAGAGCCCGACACTGGCCTTGATCCCAGATCCCAGGACCCTGAGAGCATGACCTGAGCAGAAGGCAGAGACTTCAACCCACTGAGCCACCCAGGCGCCCCAGAATTAGCTATTTTAACAGCTCCTCTCTTTCAATCTCTCAGTCTTCCTAGATGAACTGCTGGCTTGGCAGAAATCTCTGAATTCTGCTCATTCCATGCTCCTGAATACTAATCATGTACCTTGAAATATGATCCCTGAACATGAATTTATTCCGCTCCCCAGGACATATTTTTATTTTTCACGTTTCACAAAGATTTATGAGAGACACTTCTTTGGCATTTGTTGGCATCAGTGTTTCACTAATTAACATTCCTGTATATCCACAGAGAAGACAGACCTAGATTTGCAGTCCTCTTCCTTTATCTTTGAATAGTGCATTTGTTCCTGGGTGAAGGCTGTTAATTAGTTTAATCAAGACTTCTGACAAACATTTTCCTTCTTCTTTTTTTCTTTTTAATTCTAAAGTCACTGAGGAAAAAAAACACAGGACAACTGATTCAAATGAAAAACATTATCTCATATATTTCTTGTAATTGAGGAACAACTTGGAAAATAGTCTCATCATGAAGATAAGGGAATATCCAAGTAAAGGAAAGAATGTGATGAGTAAGTGTATTTTTTTCAGCTTCATGTTGAGCTTCCTTTACTTGCTATGGAGCATATTACAAAAAATCTTTAACTATAACTCGTTAAATGAAGTTTACGCCCCCAGCTTCCCCATGCCTTGGCTCTGTGATCTTAAGCAAGTTAATAGGGGTAATGACAGAGGAGCTTGGAGGGGATACAGGTTCATTCAATCATTTATTTGTCAGTGAATTTGCTTTATGTAGTTCATCCCATTTAATCTTTGTAACCATTCACTCATCAAAGAAAATATGATTAACTCCATGTTGTATCCTAGAAAACTGAAGCCCAGAGATATTAAACAACCAAGCTAATAAGTGGTAAAGAGAGTAAACATACAACTTCAAGTAACAAATGTGCTTGAAAACAGTGCAGCATTACTGCATGTAAGGTACTGCATCACATAAGGACGATAAATCGATACTGATTGAGACCAGATATCAAACAATTAATACGTTAAAAAAGTTGGAGAGGGATTCCCGAGATAGGGTTGTCAGATTTGGCAAATAAGAATACAGAATTACCTGTTAAATATGAATTTCATAAAAACAATACATACTTTTAGCATGAGTATTTTCCAAGTAATATCTGGCATGGTTGGTACTAGACCAATGTGTTTATTTTTTAATTTGATATTCAAATTTGATTAGAGGTCTTATATTTTATCTGACAGCCCTACTCAGGGACCTTCGCCTGTGAAAAATAAAAGCTAGAAAGACTATTAATACTGAGGACAGAAACCGCTGGAGGAGATTATGCCATAGGCTTTTATGTTTTATGTTTATGTAAACCTCTGATATGACCATTATTAGGAATGAGACCCCATGAATGAGCATGATTTCAGAGCAAAATAGTTTGATAAAACTAATGTCTGGATCACCAAGTTTGAGTTAATGGGATAATACTGCCTGTGGTAGCCTCACTGAGATCCAGGAAAGCCAGTAATTATGAGCTTAAGGTAGATGAGAAGAACTTGGGCAGACTCTTCAAAGAAGAGTAGGGTTAAGGAATATGAAAAACAAAACAAAACAACCATGTGTTAATGTCACTCTGTGGCAGCATTAAGAAAAATACATGAGACTGAGCCTGTATTAAACATCGATAAACACTGTATAAAGAAACAGAAAAGATGAGAATAAATGCCCATAAGTACGTTGAGCCAGTTAGACTCTTGGAAAGCAGGGACTGAGTAGGGAAAGGAAAAGATACTGAAGATCAGTTAGGGGCTACTGGGCTAAGCATGATGCGGAACGTGTCACCTGGCAGAATGAATCCTCCCCACCATTCCTCCAAAAATGAGACTGAGCAGGAAGAAAAGAAACAGCTTCTATCAGTAATTTAATATGTTGCCTGACAGAATACTCACAATTAAATTCATTGTAAATATAAATAAAAGTTTAGAGATGTTCATTGTCCATCGAGGATCATTGTGTATGTTTTTTCCTCATCTATTCGTTGCCAGTCATGGCCAGGGAGGAAGTCAATAACGACAGATGATCTCCTTGCCATCAGAGAGTTTTCAAATTTATCTCACTATTCGAGAGAAACTGACTAAAGTCAGGAAGCCTGCTACTACAAAGTTAGCAGAGTTCATTCACCTATAAAATGGGAGTAAGACTTCCTATCTTAACTAAAGATAATGAAGACTGAATCAGGTGTCTGGGAAAAAATTATCTTAGCTGTAATATTTTAGCCTCCCTGCTTTGAAAAGGCCATTGATCTAGAAATACTTCCAGCATCCTTTCCAAGATGTTATGATTCTATGAGAGATTAGAAGGACAGCTTAGAAGAACAACAATTCAATTACTCAGACATGTCCCCAGCAGGACATGGACGAAGCTGGTGTCACTGAAGACAAATAACAAACGATATTTTCTGAAAAACATTCTGAATACATTGTATGACAGACTAAAGAAGGGAGACAGAATAAAAGGCTTAAAAAGAATTCTAAAATATGAATAAATGAAAACTTTGATAAGCTGAATAAGGAATCATAAACCCACTTTTGCATCTTATAACAACAAAACCTTTTATAGAACACACAGTATTCTCTAGTATTCTGTACATACAGAGAATTTCTGACCCTTTGTCCTTCCAGACACAAAGGGAAGAAAGGATTCTTGGAGGCGTCTCGGAGAAGTAGAGAAGAAAACGATTTTGTCTGATATTAGTTTTGGTGCACTTTTGTAGACTGAATGAACCTACTCTGTCTCAATCAGTGAAAGTAGAATGGCTCGTTTTCAGAATTAGAGAGATTTGGCTCTGTAACTTAGTACCTATAGGATAAAATACAGGTTTGACAAGATAGAAAAGTAATGATACAAAATACATATACTGTCATGTGTATTGAGTGCGCTATCTTATATAAAGCATACCACAGGCACATAATAAGTGATGATTTCCTTCCTTCTCCAAACAAATCTACCCCCATCAGGCCCAATGCCTGTTCTCTTCCAACAGTACAGCATGCCAACCTGTACTCCAGTGCCTGATGGTACAAATTTATAATATGTAACAGAGATAAGGCCAAGAATGACATGACACTTTCCCTGAAGAAAGTCTTTTTTTTTTTTCCAGAGTATAAAGGGAGAATTAGGTCATTATATAATACATTGAATGAGTACATTCTAGGCCACTTTGATGATACTGCTAATGTTACTGCCTTCAGTGGTAACAAGAGGAAGGTGAAGTTAATTTCCCTTGCTTCAGAAGTAGCATGTTTTATAAGTCGGAAGAGTACAATATTATAATGATAACCTACATACAATATTAACCATTTCTGCCAAACAAAACATTGCATTTCAATAGTAATTCCATAAATATACAAGAGAAATTGTCTAATATCCATATATATTGCAGTTAGCTCAGCAGGAAAAGTCATTTTAGTGATGAGGCTCTGAAGCTCCACCACAAACTGGAGATAATTATATGTGATCCATCAACTGCCAAAAGCATATTGGTGAGAGCTGCCCAATTATGTATGAATAAGAATCTTAGAATTATAGAATGATGTAGCTGAAGAGAATCTTTTCTAATGCATTCACTGTAGAGATAAGGAAATGACACCTGGAGATTATTTGCTTAGTCTTGCCTAGTAAGTGGAAGAGATGATTCTGAACCAGCTCTTTTGACTTATATATTTTCCATTAATAAACTATCACCACTGATACAAATACAGCTAATACTTTGACTCTACCTTGAAAATAGTTATAAGGAGATACAAAAGACCCCTATGAAAACTTTTCAATAATGAAATATAAGATTACATTTGTTCTCCCAAACCTAAATTTTAAAACAGAAAAATTGAATACTAGGAATTACAATACTCTTTTTGAAGCTAGGATGACATAATACACACCTGGTTTTACATGTGGGGAAACAGAAACAGTAATATTTTAAATGTCTTGAGCATGGTTTCATAGCTAAAAAATGACTTGAATCCAAGGCCTCTGAATCTCAGTCTATGCAATTTCTCCTCATCTTTTATACCTTTTTTCACTTAAAGCTATACCTGAAACCAATATTACACTGTATGTTAACTAACTGGAATTTAGATAAAAACTTGGAAAGAAAAAAAAAGAAATTAAGCGAAGCAGGTATGCAAATGTGTACATACATATTCCCACATACAATATGTGATTCATGTAAAATGTTGGATTATCCAGATAGTTCCATGTCTGAGCAAGAATTTACAATGTTGAATGAAGTAGCTCAAAAATATTTAGGAAAGAAATATGCTGTCTTTATTTCATTTCAATTGACTCCCCATCTATATCTTACACAGAATCTTTTTCTTAAAGATTTTATTTCTTTATTTGACAGATAGAAACCCAGCTAGAGAGGGAACACAAGCAGGGGGAGTGAGAGAGGGAGAAGCAGGCTTCCCGCCAAGCAGGCAGCCTGATGTGAGGCTTGATCCTGGGATTCTGGGATCATGACCTGAGCTGAAGGCAGATGCTTAATGTTAATGTAAGGTGCCTCTTACGCAGGATCTTTATAACAATATTTACTTTCTTGTTTAGCCATTAATCCAAAAGATGAAGAAAAGCAAGATTTGTTTTTCTAAATTCAAATTGTTTCCAGGAGGTAATAGTAATTTCAACTAGTAAATGATTAAAAAACTAGAGCCATAGGACTCTGGCTTCTGACCAAGTTATTGTGATAAAGATTAGATTATCCTCCTATCTGAAACAGCAAAAAACTGGACAAAATATACCAAAAAAAGTAGTTTTCAAGAAACTGTATATCAAGCAATGGAGGATAGTGATCCATTAAAGATGGCAAATAAGCAAAACGGGAGCTATAATTGTCCACAGCCCGCTGCTTAAGGGACTTTCCAGGCCATTGCCCAAGGAGTCTGTGGACACAAAGGCTGCTAGACTTTACAAGATATAGGACTAGAGAAGAGGGCCCTAGAAATCTGCAGAAGTCCTCCCTGAAGTGTTTACCAGAGTATTATCAGTACATGCATGTGAGCTAACTACTAAAGGTTGTGTAATATGTCATGTGAAATGATTATATTGCATAGTACCCAGTGACGATACAGGGCATGGAATAGTGCCTGTTCCCATAGGCCAGAGTGGAAAAACTCATAATTAACAGGCATTGGGAAGAAATCAGAGAGGGAGACAAACCATGAGAGACTCTGAACCCTGCGAACAAAACTGAGCATTACAAAAGGGAGGCAGATGAGAGGATGGGGCAACTAGGTGAGGTGTACATACATATTCCGTTCATAGGAGGGCATGCGTGGAGATGAACACTGGGCGTTATATGCAACTAATGAATTATTGAAAACTACAGTAAAAATTAATGATGTACTATATGCTGGTTAATTGAACATCATAACAATTTAAAAAACAGGCACTAGAAAAACTCATAATTAACAGCCATTGCATAGAGTACTCAGAAGGCTCCTGTCTCTGTGATGGAGAATAATTACCTCCAGACTAAGCATAGATATAGCCCTGCCTAAGAAATTATGAAACAGGATCAGTAAGAACCAAGCTGCTTCCAACTTACTGTATCCCAAGACAAAACTGAACGTGCACACACACACACACACACACACACACACACACACATACACACACATACACCACGACAAAGGTAAAATTTACATGATCTAGATTCCAGTAAAAAAACTTCAAGCATGCATAATAGTAGGAGGATAAAAACGATAATGAAAAAAAAAAGATTAGTCAATTTAAACAGACACAGAATTGAGAAAAAATTACCGTGGATCAAAGTGTCAACTCATCAAGGGGACATGATAATCCTAAACATCCAAACACTTAATAACAAGGCCTCAAAATACATGAAGGAAAAACTGATGAAACTGAAAAAGACAGCTGAATTCACAACCATACTCAAAATTTCAATACCCCTCTCCAATGACTGATAGAACAAAATGACTGAAAAACAATAAGGATAGAGAGGACTTGAACTCAATCAACCAACATGAGCTAGCTGAAATTTATAGAACATTATATCAAACAACAGCACAATATGTATCCTTTTTAAGTCCACACAGAATATTTATCAAGACAGATGATATTCTAGGTAATAAAATTAATATCAAATTAATTTAAAACAACTTAAGTCATGCAAAATATACTTTTGGCTACAATGAAATCACATTAGAAATCAATGCCAGAAAGATATTTATTTGGAAATTAATAACACACTTACAGTAACACATGAAAGAATAAATCAAAACAGAAATTAGAAGACAGTTTGAAGTGAGTGAAAATAAAAATACAGCAGATCAAGTTTGTGGGATATCAATAAAGAACTACTTAAGGGAAAACTTAGGGGACTATATGCCTTTATTAGAAAAGAGGAAAGGTAATAAATCAAAAGCCTTATCTTTCACTTTATAAAATTAGAACAAATGAAACTAAAAGTAAGCAGGGGAAAAATTACAAAGAAAATCAAAGCAGAAATCAATGAAAGAGAACACGGAAAAACTCCAGAGGAAAATCAATGAAACGAAAGCTGCTTATTAGAGTGGATTCACAAAATTGATAACTCTCTAGCCAGATTGATCAAGAAGGGTGAGAAGACACAAATTACCAATACAAATTATAAGACAAGTGACATCATTATGAATTCTATAGCTATTAAAGGGATCATAGAGGAGTATTACAAATAATTTTATACTAACAAACTTGACAACAGAGATGAAATAGAAAAATTTCTTCACAACTCACTTTTGAGGAAATAGATAACTCAAGCACACTTATAGTTCTTTAAAATATGAATGCGCAATTCAGACTTTTTAAACAAAAACCAATTAACTGCTTAACTGCTGAAGTTTATTACAGTAACTTGAAATTGGTTTACCACACAAAAATCAATTAATTTAATACTATATATTATCACACATAAAAATAAAAATATGGCTATTTAAATAAACACAATAAAGGCATTTAACAAAATCCAGCATTCATTCCTGATAAATGCTCTCAGTAAGCTAGGAATAGAAGGGGTCTTACTCAACCTAATAAAGGACATATATAAAAAAGTTAAAGCTAATATCATATTCAGTGGTGAACTATTGAATGCTTTCCCCCTAAGATTAGAAAATAGAAAAGGATGTCACCCGTCACCACACCTATTTAACATTATAGTAGAGGCTCTAGACAATGAAATAAGACAAGAAAAATAATTAGGGATGCCTGGATTGGAAAGTTTTTGGGGTAACAGAAATGTTCATCTATATGTTTAAAAATATGCAGTCAGTTGTGTGTCAGTTTTATCTTAATAAAGTTGATAACAAAATATTACCAGGAAACATATACATACACAAAAATAAATTAATGTCCATGAAACATAACAATAAATTAACTAAATCATCACTAAATTACAAAGACAAAATTTGGCTCTGTAATTCTCTGTTATTGTGGTACACATAGTTGATCCTAAAATGTCTTCAAATTGGATTGAAAATTTGCAGTAGGAACACAGATGGGAATTTTTCACAAATAATTTTGGTTATGTTTGCTTAGTTGTGTCAGTGAAATGTAACCAGTGTTTAAAATGTCTTTTTGATGTAGAAAAGTTTAATATTGGAAAATATTTAGATTTTTTTCTTCATTTTTTATCATGTTTACATGGATTTTTTTTTTCTGTTAGACTTATTGCTTCATAGTCTTAAACCATGGTTTACCCAATTTTTATCTCTACTTAAGACAATTCCCAAACCCTGAGGAATTAATTTCCAGTTTGGTGTCATCATATGACATCAACTCAGAAAAGTAATAATGTTTTACCATATTTTAAATTTTATACTGATTTCTAATTTATTTGACTAATGTTACTAAAATTAACATCAATAATTTAAGGATATTTTTATCATTCACAGATCAACCAACAAACAAAAACAAAATACTACTTTGAATGTGTGAGGAAACAAATTGTAAGCTCCTTGAGAAAGAGATAGTAATAGTGAGTTATCAAGTTACTGCTTGCTTTGTGCTAGGCCTTATGTTAACTTATAAGCTTGATAATCAACTATATACATGAGAAAAAAGAGGTTTAGATAAATAACTTGCCTGACATCTTATCTGGTAACCCACAGAGCTAAGAAACCAGCTCTGTTCTACTATCAAGTCTGTATTTTTAGCCACCGTGCTACAATATTTCCCCAAGCCTGTTTCTTTCATTTCTATAGTGTCACCTACAATGGCAACTTAGAAGTAGTAAGCACTCATGAACTACTTATTAAATAATAAACACATTGCCCGCTGACATTTATATTATTTAAATTGATCAAAACCTTAGTTCCTTTTTCCTTTGAAAAGTCAAAGAGATTATGAAACATGAACATAGAAGACAATAAACCTACCTCCACTATAAAAAAGAAAAAAATGATAATAGTCCAAAGGATCTGTAACAGTCCTATCTTTGTGTTACTTTGGAAGAGAGATGGACTCCTATATGTCTTAAGTTGAAAGAGCCCATCTGGTTTACCTACCACCATGATCTCTGTCTTTATTCATTAATAGGTTGTAATCATGATTATGACAGCAAAAATCAGCCTTTGATATTCTAGTAAATTTTTTTTTTGTGCAGAAGTATATGACCAAACTATATTTTGAAAGTACGTTCATGAATGATGAATATGTATTTCAAATGTGATTCCATTATACCCCTTCTGGTAGTAAGATTAGACTTATAAATGTATGGCTGCTTTGATATTCTGTAATTTTCTCATTGCTGTTAAACATTCATTACATAGAAATTATTGGTTTGCAAATTGTAGCCAAATAACACATTCAATTAGTATGTATACAATAGGCATTATTCAACCCTAAGTCTTTCTACATCAGTTTTTCAAATTATTCTCAAAGTAACTATAATCAATCAGTTCATTTGCAGAACAAAACTAATATTCATATTATATGCCTCTAAATCATTGTTTCTTATATAAATATTCAACAAAATCAGTGATTTCAAAGGTAAATACAGATTTCAATTCTATAAAATAGGAAAGGAAATAAAAATTACTTTGGACACTTAAAAAATTCCTATAATTTGACAGGATCTCCAAGGTCACTGAATGCATTAATTGAACCTAATTACCAAAGCTTATATTTATCAGTACTAAATTTCAACTTCTAGTTTAAGTTCAATGTTTCAGTTGGGAAGGTCTTCTAATTTTCATTCTGTCATTAGTCACAGAAGTTGAAAATTCCAGTGCTTTGTGAAAGACACATTTGATAAGCAATGCTTCATACAAATCACCAATATGAATGTTTTCAAGAAAGAGAAAAAAGGCAGTCTCAGTAGAGTGTAAAGAATATATAGCTTGGAATCAAAATAACTAGATTTGAGGCTCGATGCCATCGTTTCTGAGCTGGTGACCTTGGGTAAATCATATAAACCTGAGAGTTAGAGTTCACTCCTCTAAAGGAAAAGAGAAAATGCACAAAAATATGAAAATACCTTGTCAATGCTAAGTTTATAGATGGTGTCCATAATGTATAGTAGATATATCACTGAAGACATCTTTTTTTTAAAGATATCTTTCAGGTTGATATTAATGTATAAGTATTTAATTAATGAGTTCATCTAAATTCATATTTAGGTATCAACTCATTTAAACTCCTATTTTTTATCATCCTCAATATCTGCCAAGATTTTTACCAGATATATTGCTAAATTCAGTATCTTAGTTGTCATTTCTTGAAAGAAAGAATGAATGAAAAGAATACATGTTGTTAATGGCAATATCATAATTTGCCCTTCATTTCTATTAAAGTTGGGGATCAATCTTAGTTAATCCATGTAATTTCTATAGATCACATAATTCCTTTTTATGGGCCTCCAACCAAAAATTTTAAAAATAATCCAATATAGCCAGAAAAATTAATGTTCCTATTATTTATATCCTTCTCTTCCCTCCAACCACATGGTTTTTAAAATAAAGTACTCACTGGCCAATTGATTCATCTGCAGTTAGGCATTAGGAAAAAGAACTTTGGAGTTTGCAAACCTCTGATTTGAACTTGGTTCTGACATTTATTAGTCATGCAAGTAACCTGGTTTCTCGGAGCATCTCATGCAGAAATTAAATTTTATTTTGCGAGTTTGTTATGAAAATTAAATGAAACTACATGTGCACAATGCTTAATTAATGTCTGACCACACCAAATGTTACCTCTACAGTATTCTCTTCCCTCATCCCATTTCCTTTCTGAAACAGAACGAAATATTGTCAGGCTTATCTTTTAGAGGTATAAATTCCTAAACATGCACTCCAACTAGTAAATATAGTGAACACTAAGAGAATGGCTTTCCTAAAATTTTCATAAGCCAACAAAAGTACTAAATTGGCTTTGTCAATAGCTCTTTCTTTAGGCACTAGACAATTCAGCCTCATACAGGAAAGGCACAATTCTCTATATTCAGACATGTAGGATCTCATTTAGAAATACAATTCAGAGGGCACTGCCTACAGATATGCATCACTGAAGTCAGGAAATTTGTTAGCAAAGGTAATGATCCGATGGCCTCAGCTGAGTTCCCGAAAGGTCTCTACAACAGTGTTAAAATGGCCATAAATAACAAGATAATTAAGGATCTGTCCTGAAAACCCATTTGAAAAAAGCTGTTCTAAGTTTCTGAGAGTAAGTCATCAAACAGAGAAGTGAAAGCAGAGTTTGGGCTTCTTAAAATCACTAGTTTCCTGTTTCTTGTTTTTAAAAATGCTCACAAATCTTTTGAATTGTTTACATCTTTGGAAATCTTCTTGAGGAGACAAAAAGGGGAGAATAAAGCAGGTATAAATCTAAAATGCCCACCATCTGAGCAGAGAGCCCTTAGTTACAAGACCGGCCCACCAGGGAGAAGTTCATTGTTTTCTGCCATCTTCCTCCAGGTTGTACAAGCCACGACCCTTAATGTCTCTGCTTGTCCTCTGTACCACTTTACTTCAGACTTTTAGCATCACCTGAATTACTGTAAGGGTATCTCAGCTGATCTTTCCAGGCTCTAGCCTGGTTTTCCTTTTGATCCACTTCCATTTTACTCCTGGAGTAACCCTTGGGATATCGAACGTTCTCCTGTTGTCTCCCCTGCCTAAAGTGTCCCATAAATCCATTGTCTTCAGGATAAAGTCTAGACTGGGAAAAGAATTACTTCCAGTTTTGAACCTAGCATATGTTTTCAGATTCTTCTCCAGCCACAGGGATTCAGACTTAAAAGAGCCCTTGAAAAAGAGAAAAGTAGGGATGCCTGGCTCAGTCAGTGAAGCATCTGTCTGCCTTCCACTCAGGTCATGAGCTCCAAGCTGGGCTCCCTGCTCAGCAGGAAATCTGCTTCTCCCTCTCCCTCTGCCCTTCGCCAGACTTGTGCACATGCACTTTCTCTCTCTCTCTTGCTAACTCTCTCTCAAATAGAAAAATAAAATATTTAAAAAAGAAAAACAGAAACATATTTTGGAGAAGAGTGGGTGATGGAAGTGAAAACAGTAATGGAAGGAAGAATGAACAACAAAGCCCTGTCTCTGGGAGACCACGGGCTTCACCTGAGAAGATTTAGACCTTTAGGCTAGCTTTGAAAGATAGAAGGGGCTGGATTAACCAAGAAAACTGGCAGTACATTTCAGGGCATGAGTTGGGTTCATACATAATAGTGAAAGCCACAGGCAGAGAGGTGGGATTCAAAGCTATTGTTTCCTTGTTGATTTTCTGCTTAGATGATCTGTCTATTGCTGTGAGTGGGGGTGTTAAAGTCCATTACTATTATTGTATTATTATCAATGAGTTCCTTTACAGTTGTTATAATTGTATTATATATTTGGGTGCTCCCAAGTTGGGGCCATAAATATTTACAATTGTTACATCTGCCAGTTTGATAGACTACCTTATTATCATATAGTATTCTTCTTCACCTATTGCTATAGTCTTTGATTTAAAATTTAATGTTTGTCTGACATTAAATATTGCCACTATGGCTTTCTTTTTATGTCCATTCACATGACAAATGTTTCTCTAGCCCCCCGATTTCAATCTGCAGGTATCTTTGGGTCAAAAATGAGTCTCTTGGGGATGACTGGGTGGCTCATTGGTTAAGTGTCTGCCTTCAGCTCAGGTCATGATCCTGGGGTCCTAGGATCGAGTCCCACACTGGGCTTCTTACTCAGCAGGGAGTCTGCTTCTCCCTCTGCCTGTTGCTTCCTCTGCTTGTGTGTGGCCTCTCTCACATGCAACAAAATATTTTAAAAATAAATAAAGTTAATAAAGAAAATAAAATGAATCTCTTGTAGGGAGCATATAGATGAGTCTTGGATTTTTTTTAATCCATTCTGACACCCTATGTCTTTTGATTTGAGTATTTAGTTCATTTTACGTTTAGAGTTAATTAATGATAGATATGTATTTAGTGCCATTTTCTTACTTGTTTTGTCTGGAAATTTTCTCCACTCCTTTCTAGTCTTTTATCACTTTTGGTCTTTCCTTCCCACTCAAAAAATCCCCTGTAATATTTCTTGCAGGGATGATTTAGTAGTCACAACTTTTTAAATTATTATTATTATTATTATTATTATTATTATTATTATCATTGTCTGGGAAACTCTTTCTCTCTCCTTCTATTCTCAATGATAGCCTTGCCGGATGCAGTAATCTTATTCTTGGCTGGATATTTTTCCCATTCAGCATGTTGAATATATCATGCCATTCTCTTCTGTCTTACCAAGGCAGATTTCTGTGAAATCTGTAGCTAGCTTTATGGGTCTTCCCTTGTAAGTTAGGGACTTGTTTTGACTTGCTGCTTTTAGGATATTTTCTCTTTATCATTATAGTTTGAAAATTTAACTACAATATGTGTTAGTGTTGACCTGTTTTTATTGACTTTGATGGGATTTGGATGTTTGCTTCCTTCCCCAGATTAAGGAAGTTGTCAGCTATAATTTCCTCAAACAGACCTTCTGCCCCCTTTTTTCTCTCTTCTTCTGGGACTCCTATGACATGAATGTTATATTTGATTGAGTCACTGACTTGCCTAAGTCTACTCTTGTGATCCACCATTATTCTTTCTCTCTGTTGTTTAGCTTCATTATTTTCCATAATTCTATCATCTTTATCACTTATTGGTTCCTGTGCTTGTTCCATCACTATAGTTATTATATCCAGTTGGTTTTGAATCTCAGTTATTGCACTTTTCATTGCTGCCTGAATGGTTTTTAGCTCTATTATCTCTGAGGGAAGGGTCTCCCTGATGTCTTTCATGCTTGTCCCAAGCTCAGCGGGTATCCTTATGATTATTGTTTTAAATTCTGTATCAGGCATATTACTTATATCTGTTTCAATTAGATGTCTGGCCAGAATCTTTTCTTGTTCTTTCTTCTGGGAAGGATTCTTCCATCTTGGCATTTTGTCTAGATCTCTGTATTCCTCCCTGTGTTAAGAAAAATCCTGTTATGTTTCCCGCTCCAGAGAATAATGACTTTCGGAAGAAGAGGTCAGAAAGTGTTGGTGTGTGTTGTGTGCACTCTGTTGCTGTATTTTTCCTGCTCTATCCCTCAGGTCAGTCATCTGCAGAGGTTCTCTTTGCCTTAAGTGGGCAGTGTTCAGACTTTGGCCAGAGTGTGGCAAGTTTTAACTAATTGTGCTCTGGTCTGTGTTTTAAATAAGACCTGATGGGGTGCCTGAGTGGCTCAGTGGGTTAAACCCTCTGCCTTTGGCTCAGGTCATGATCTCAGGGTCCTGCTTCCTCCTCTCTCTCTACCTGCCTCTCTGCCTACTTGTGATCTCTCTCTGTCAAATAAGTAAAAGAAAAAAAAATTAAAAAGAAAAGGAGACCTGATGCTATTTCTTATAGAACTGAAGCTTTGCAGAACCCTAAGGTCAATAGGCATGTTGCATGTGGGGGTTCTGTACTGGTTTTCTGGGGAAGGAAACATTTGCCTGAGAAAAGCAGTGCCAGCAGAATGCAGGGGGGTGGCACTTGGTATAAATGGTTTAGACTGCCACTATTGGTGCTGTGCTGCTTACTGAAGTTACTTTATGTTGAGAATGGGGAGGAGAAATGGCCCAGCCAATTCCTTTGTCCCTGAATAGGGGAGTCCTTGCTTGCTAGGTTCATGGAAGGACTCCCCCAAAAGTGAATAATTTCCCCTCGTGTGTTCTAGGCATTTCTCAGATCACTGTTTTCATGCTGTCTGTCTCTGGGGTGCTTGCCTGCCTGAAGCAGTGCCGTGCACCCTGGGCTCTACTGTATCCAAACCCACTGAGTTTTAAAACTCTGAAATTTAGGGACCTGGTGTGATGCGGACCTGCGCTGGTCCTCTGGGAGAGGGTCTCACTGTGCTGGGACTGACGCACATTTGACCCAGAACGGCAGTCACGCCAGAGTGTAGGGGCATGGGATTTGGAGCAAAGCAGGCTAAATAGCCAGTGTCCTGATTAGATGCCCTCAGCAGATATCTTTGTGCCTATGCTAAGGCAGGGCAGGAGTAGGGGTTGGGGGTGGGAGTAAAATGGCCCCTGTTGGCTCTTTTGTCCCCAGAGAGGCAATGCCACTTCTCACAGATGCACTCCAAGAAGAAGGAACAGTCTCCCCCCTGTCTCCCACCATGCATTTTAGGTGAGCCTCTGAGCTCTCTGTCTTCTCCCAGGTTGTTTGCCTGCTCATTCTGCAGGAATAGGGTTGTGTCCTCAGGTTATCTATCCCAGAAAAGACCAAAGACCTATAAAACCAGTCTATGAGCCCTGCTTTTGCAAAAACTCACAAAAATCAGTATCTCTTGGGGCGCCTGGCTGGCTCCGTTGGTTGAGCCACTGCCTTCAGCTCAGGTCACGATCCTGGAGTTCTGGGATCGAGTCCTGCATCAGGCTCCTGGCTCTGTGGGGACTCTGCTTCTCCCTCTGACCTTCTGTCCTCTCATGCTCTTTCTCACTCACTCTCTCTCTCTCAAATAAGAAAATAAAATATTTAAAAAAAATCAGTATCTCTCATTTTCCCAGACAATAGCCTTGGGGATGTGTTTTCCTTGTGTTTCTTATTCCTATCTGCTCCACTCTCTCCTGCCTTTCTCCATGACCAAAGCTCACTCCCTTCTACAGCACCTGAGATTGGTTTCTCCCCAAAACTACATCTCAGCACTTCCTACCTTCCTTGATGTGGTTTCTTCTCTCCCTCTAGTTCTGTAGTTTGTTCTGTCAGTCCTCAGGTTGATTTTTTCAGTATTCAGAATGATTTGATAGTTATCTAGCTGTGTTCAAGGGATCAGACAAGCCTAGCATCCCTGAATTATGCCACCATCTTAGCTCTCCCTCATTTCTATTCTTTTTAGTTTCTCTCTCTCTCTGTCTCTCTCTCTCTGTGCTGTTTCTACCTGCACCCATCTCTCTCTCACCTTTCTCTGGAAGCTTGACACATCTTCTCTTTTTCTCCAGTTATCTGAAATTTGACAAAAAATGTGTCTCAGTATGGCAGGGGTGATTTCCACCCACTAAGGTATTCAGAAGGCCATTTTAACCTTGAAATTTATGTTCTTCAGTTCTGGGAAACTTTTTAAATACGATAAGCATTGTTTTAATGATTTATCCCTTTATTTTTTTCTATTCCCTTTCAAACTTTTATTAAATGTTGGTGTATACAAATCAGTTCTCTAGTTTTCTTATATTTTCTCTTCTATGTACCTATTCCTCTGGCTTTTTGTTTTACATTTTTTAGATATTTCCTCAATTTGTTTCTCATATCCCTTAATTACATGTTTTATTTTTATTACTACATGGACTTTTTATTTCTAAGACTTCTTGTTCTATTAATTTGGTATTTTCTTCTACTTTCAAAGATGAAATATCTTATCATTTCCCTGAATACATTACTATTAGTTTTTTGAACTTTTCATCTCCCTGAAGAGTCTCTATTTTTTCTAAACAGCCTTTTATGTTTATTGGTTTTGTGTTTTGTCTTGCAGGTCAGAGACTTTTCTCAGATGTCTAGGGATATGCAATGTTTTTATTTATTTATTTAATGATGGGACATAAAAAAAAATAAAAATGGAGATTCTGTGCCTGTGACTGAGGCCAGTCTATTGCTGATTTCTTATCAGGCAGTCCTACTGGGCTGTTCATTTGTCATCCCTGAACTTGGGCTGCTCGCATGTCTCAGGGAAGAAGTTATTTCCACTCTCCTACTTAGAGAGAAAGATCTGCCTGCCTGTGTGTTAATGACCCCAGTGAGGAAGAGGATTAAAGCTGTCAATGTTTGGTGTGTGAACATTTACTTATGTCCTCATTTAAGTATAGTCCCCTGCCCCTTCAATCCAGAGATCCTCTTTTTTTGCCCTATATTCCGAATAAACTTCAAGTTTTCTGCCAGAATTTATGTGGGATTCTGGAGATGTTTAGGATTATGTAAAATTTCAATTACTTCTGCTTTTTTTTAAGCCTAGCTTCCAGAGGTAATTACCATCACAAATTCCTGAGCTTTTGGAGGATTCTGTATTATATATTGGATTGTTTCTTGGCTGAAAATTTGGCTCTCTTTCTAGCTCATTCTTTCTTTCTACCAGCTGTCCATTTAAAAATTTGTGTTGCTATCATCTCTCCTTCCATTTTATTTTTGGTTATTATATAATTTATAAAAAAAATCCCTTTATTCAAATTGAAGGCATTCAGGAGAAAAGGGAATTAAATCCAAGTGTTCAACTTTCATTATTGGAAGTTGTCTGGATCGACTTTAGAAGCTTCATAGAATGTGCTGGGATGGTGGAGAAGAACTCTGGTGAATAAATCAGGAACTAGAGGGTTAGTTTATATGAAAGGGTCCTTTCATCCTTTTGAACCTCTATATATTTGCCCTTTCCCTCACCAACCCGTAGACAACGTCTATGGCTTATTTAGAAAGTTCTAAATCATTAACCAGCTTCTGTGTGTGTGTGTGTGTGTGTGTGTGTGTGTATGTTTTACACTGAACACTTAACAATTATCGTCCTTTATGTATTATATATTTGTATTATGTACTTATTTTTAGATTTATAAATACTGAGTGCATAATCATTTATGTGAAATTAAGAAACATGTTTCTAATCTTAGATAAATAAACACATATGACTCAATACTCAGGAGTTCTTGTGAAAGCTACCATTTCTGACCATGAGTGTAATATAAAACAATTGCGTACCTTACACAATTATTAGTACCTCAGTCTGATGTGTTTCAGCTTTCTCCTTATGTTTTCTTATTTGGAACTTTTAATTCTTTTTACTTCTCTGTCATGTTCACTTTACCTTCAGGATCATCCATTATTTCAATTAATGGGTTAAAGATTAACCGATCTGGATCTTGAATCCTTGAGTTAAGGTTTGTTCTTTTTTCAGTTACTGCTGAGTTTCTTCTTCCTTGATTTATACCATTTCTGCCAGTCAATAAAGCAAATGCCACCCAAAGAAGGTTGAAAGTTTTTCACTATTTCACCCAGTAGCCTTCAATTTTCTCTCTAGAAGCATGATGTTAGCACTAGCCCAATCATTCAGGAATACTAGAGGTAGTCCTATTTGCTCTATTTATCACTCTGTCATCTTAATTATGTTAATTCAGAAATGAGTTATGCCTTCAATCAGCAAATCAATCTTTTCTACGACTCTTATCAAGACAAGGGAATAGATATCACTTAACACACTTCTGTGGGTCTCTCTCATCATACATCAACACTCCTTGTAAAATGAGATTGAAAACACAAATCACAAGTGGGGTGCAATGAATGCAAGACACTTGAAAAAGCTGCTTTGTGTCTTAAATATGAATAAATCATTCAAAATATGAAAGAGGAAAGACAGGTTGGACTCAAATGATTGTGGCTTTTGGAATTAAGTTAATTAGGGCAAATACCGGCTCTAGCCATAAGAACGATTATCATTGTTTATGTATCTCTGAAGAAACACCAAAAGGAGTTAAGGCAGCTTAGATTAGAGTGTGAATGATATCATGTGCTTTCTTGGATATTTTCATTCATCCTTCCTTTATTTCATCTTAACATGCTGCAGGCTCAAACATTACTCTAAATGTTAACCATATTCTGCATTCTAATTTGGAACACAAATGCATTGTATTTTTTGATAGTTATGTAAGAAGACGTGGTTATCTTTATGTAAAATAAAAGGACAAGTCTCACTGTAGGTGTCAAGCTGGCTTTTAAACTCATCACTACTTCTTCTGGGATAGTATCTAAAAAGGTAGAGGCACATCACGGGGAAGACTTGAAACATCCAAACACCATTATAGTAACTAAATAATTAAGAATCAACAGAACATTGGCAATTATTTTTTTTCCAATTTTAGCAAAACAAATGATCATTAGTTAAGACAACCTTACTTCCAAAAACAAGCAAAAAAAATTCTTTATTGCACTTATTAAACTTTGCTTGTACACAGAAAAAAAAAAAGCAGATGGAAAAGGCATAAGATGGAATGGGAGAAAATACTTGCAAATCCTTTATCTGATAAGGGAATATCCAAAGTATATAAGAAATATATAATACAACAGCAAAAAATTCAAATAATTCAATAAAAAATGGGGAAAAGACTTAAACAGGCATTCCTCCAAGGATATACAAATGGAGCACAGATATATAAAAAGGTGACTGACATCACTAATCATTATGGATATGCAGATCAAAACCATGATGAACTATCATCTTACCCTGTTAGGATGGCTTTTATTAAAAATATAAGAGATAAGTATCAATGAGCATGTGGAGAAATTGGAATATTTCCACACAATTGGTAGGAATGTAGAATGGTGCAGCCACAATAGAAAACAGTGTGGAGATTTCTCAAAAAAATAAAAATAGAAGTCCCATATTATCCAACAATCTCACTTCTGGATGTATATTCAAAATAATTGAAATAAAAATTTGAAGAGATATCTGCACCCCCACATTCATTACAGCTTTACTCATAATAATAAAAATTTGGGAACAAACCACAAGTCAACTGACAAATGAATAAAGAAAATATTTATAAACGCTAAGGGACGCCTAGGTGGCTAAGTCAGTTAAATGACTTAGGCTCAAGTCATGATCTCAGGGTCCTGGGATCGAGCTCCACTTTGGGCTTCCCACTCAGGGGGCGTCTGCTTTCTCTCTGACCATCTCCCTTCTGATGCTCTTGGTCTCTCTTTCTCTTACTCTCTCTTAAATAAAATATGGTATATGCATACAGTGGAATATTATTAAGCCATAAAAGAAGGAAATTCTAACATTTATTACAACATGAATAAACCTGGCGAACCTTATGCTAAGTGAAATAAGCCAGGCACAAATTGACAAATATACATGATTCCACTCATACAAGTTATCTAAAAAGACAAACTCATAGAAAGAAAGAAAAAAAAAATGATGGTTGCTGGGGCCTGATGGGGAAGGAAATGGGGAACTACTTTACAATGGATATAAAGATTTAATTATGCAAGATGAATAATTTCTTGACATCTGCTGTACCTGTAGTTAATAGCAAAGTCCCCATAGTTAACAATATAATAAAGTTTAAAAACTTTGAAATAAGTTGAGAAGATAGATCCCATGTTGAGCATTCTTACTAAAACACACATAACATGCACAAACACAAGGTAATTTTTGGAAATGATAGATATCTTTAGTACCCTGGCTGTGGTGATGGTATCACGGGTTAGACATAAGCCCAAACTTCTCAAGGGTTTCCATGTGTGCAATATATTATATATCAATTATACTTTGATAAAGATAAAAACATAGAATTAAATATTTGATTTGTTGTTTGTTTAAATCCTTCAAAAGAACAGGGTTACACTGATCATTTTGCCATGTTATACTCAACACGTAGTGTTGCAATAAATACCAAATAAATAATTGTTTAAGTAATAAATAATGAGGGGCACCTGGGTGGCTCAGTCATTAAGCATCTGCCTTCAGTTCAGGTCATGATTCCAGAGTCCTGGGTTTGAGCCACTCATTGGGGTCCCTGTTCAGTGGGGTGCCTGCTTCTCCCTCTCTCACTCCCCCTGCTTGTGTTCCCTCTCTGGCTATGTTTCTCCCTGTCAAATAAATAAATAAAATCTTAAAAAAAGAAAGAAAGGAAGAATGGAAAAATCCTTTTTGAAATAAGGACAGATGGGGCACCTAGATGGCTCAGTTGGTTAAGCATTTGCTTTCAGCTCAGGTCATTATCCCAGGGTCCTGGGATCAAGTCTTGCCTCAGGCTCCCTGCTCAGCGAGGAGCTTGCTTCTCCTCTGCCTGCCACTTCCCCCTGCTTGTGCTTGTTCTCTCCCTCTCTCTGTGTCAAATAAATAAATAAATAAATAAATAAATAAATAAATAAATATCTTTAAAAAATAAGGACTGACAGCAACTGTGATACACAAACACAGATGAATAGACGTGTGTGTGTGTGTAATTGTTTAATTTCATTTTGGACCTTTGAAATTTTTATTAAAGCTTTCTAAGGGCCTATGAGCCTGCATTTGGTGGCCAGTAGTCTAGTGCTTATTTTGATGGCTGATGTCCATTTTCGGCCATCTGGACACATATTCACTGATGGCCATCATGCATTTACTGAGCAAGGAGGATTAAATTGTATAATGCACATAAAAGCATTTGTAATCTTCAAAGCAACTGCAGAAACATAAGGTATTAGCACTGTTATAGCTAAGATATTGCCTCCAAATGTACAGTAGTTAAGTCTAAGCCCCCCCCCAAAAAACCTTGTCTACTTAGAAATCATAAAATTCTGCAACATTTTTTAAAAATGAAATTTTCCCACAGGAGTTTCCACCACTGCTTTTTTTCAATTGTTTTGCCACATAATCCAGCCTGCTATAAAAACTGCAAAATGTAAAAATGGAATTGTCAGGCTATAATAATCTCTCGAGACAACCATATTAAATGTAGTTGCATCTTATAAGGTTTTCAGCATATCTTCAGAACTAAGATTCCACTCAGGGAGACAAAAGGTTTATTTGTAAGGGAGTTTTGTTGTTGTTGTTGAAAACACTGCTATTTCCTCTGGCTGTGCAAGTGATTTGTACAAATGACAAATGTCTTTTTTCTTTGAGATATGAGAACACCGGAACTAAAAACACAGAAACCCTAGTACATTCAACATTTCTGTAAGTAACGATCAGTGAGTAAATGGCAGTACTCTCCACCTCTCCGTGAACTCAGTCACCCCCTCCTAGGGCCACCTCCCAGGCCCTGACCTCATTTGGCTCTGCTCCATATCAGCACTATTGCATTTTAATACCCTAATCTTCGAACACATCGTATTTTTCTGGGTCTCACATGACTCATCCACACATGTATCCTCATATTTCATGGAGATCTTTGGAACTCTTAGCTTTTAATTTTGTTCTAATATATTAGGCCCCTCTTTCTCTCCACAGCTTTGTTTTGAGACAAAGGAAGAGACAGCTGTTCAAAGAGTGTCAGGGAGGGATGAGGCTGGTGACAGCAAGGGAACTAGCTCAGCTGTTCTGAGATCATATAAATGTTTATTTGGCTGCTGATGAAAAAGAAACTTCCTTTTTCTCCCAGACACACTATCTCTGATCTCTGATGATTCCAGAGTCCTAAGAGGGAAAATTTAAAAAAATTTTACCTGCCAAAATATGGATTAAGTGTTCTCCAGCTTTTTAAAGATGATTATATTAGGCGCTTATCTGATGTTTTTCCTGAGACAGAGGATAATCAAGCAACGAACAAAATAAGAAAAACCCCTGCCCTCCTGGAGTTTATCTTCTAGCACAGACTAGAAAGACAATAATCCAAGTGAAAAAGAAAATTATGTATCCTAGTAGAAGGTAATAATGCGCTGGACTTCAGGTAAAGCATCCAGTGAGGAGGATATCTGGGAGAAGACTGTTTCAGGCAAGGGAAATACTAAGGACATAAGCCTTGAGGTGGACAAGTAACTCAGATTTTTTGAGAAACAGTAGGAAGACCACTGTAGCTGGGCTGGCGTCAAAGAAGAGATAAGCAACAGGACATGGGTGGGGAGATGCATGTGGGAGTCTGGTACGGTATTGTAAAGGCTGTGTCTTTTACTCCAAATGAAATGGCACGTCAGTTCAATGGGCTTAGAGGTAGAACTAAGTGGACTAAGGCTAAACCAGTGGGTTTAGGTTGCCGCCTTGAACCAGATCCAAACATCATTTTTGAAAGTATTCTTTGTGGTAGAACAAACTGTAAATTCAGCACTTAGGATCCTAATTTCACATCTCATTTTTATTTGTTCTAATATGATCCTGTGTATCATATTAGAACAAATGTATGTGTGTGGTGTGTGTGTGTGTGTGTGTGTGTGTGTGTGTGTGTGCATTCTTTGAGTATTTGGGTCTGAAGATATGAGCACTAATGCTTACTAAAATGACAATGCAAAAAGAAGAAAATAAGTAAGTATGCTAAAGACAAAAATTTATAATTTCATTTTAAGTAGTAAAATAACAAACTAATCTCATCAAAATCAAGTACAGGGAAGGATACTTGTTATAATTACTATCATACACCAGTGTTGTAGAGATTTTAGGTTTTTAGAATTTTAGGGTAAACACAGTAAGTTGGGAAAATGACATAAGGAGTATAAGTAACAAAGAGGATGTTATCAATTATTTTGTGTTGATAAAATTATTGCATATCTAGAAAATCCAAGGCTTCTGGGAAAAGCTATAAATATTGAAAAAAAATTTGAATTATACAAACAACAAATTGTTTTTCTCTATACTAGCAATAATCAACTAGACATAAAAATATGCTAACAAAACTACAATGCACAGTTAATAATTCAATAAAAATACAAAATCTTCATAAAGTAATCTTCATGGAAGGATATAAAAATATGATTAAAATTCATTTCCTATTTTTGGAACATCTAACATTAAAATTTTAGCTCTTCAAAAATTAATATTTAGAAACTGAATTTTATAAGTAGAAAAATAATCTTAAAGGTGTTAGGGATGAACAATATCTAACAAAAAGTTACAGAAATACTAATTAGTGTGGCATGCTTTACTAGTTTATAAAGTTCACTAAAAAGATAATATAACAAAAATACTCTGCCACTAGCAAAAGTGGTACTAAAGAGAAAATCTAAACTTATATACTAGTGTATAGAAAATAATTAATTTCAAAATATAAAATTTAATATATGAAGCATTGTTATTTCATTAGGAAATGATTAGTTATTTAATAACTCCCGCAGGCACACTTGAGAGTCTACCTTAAAGAAAATATGCTGGACCTTTTACTGTATAGACTTAACTGAAAAAATTTCTGGCTGGATTGAATGAATAAAGGTAAAAAAAACAATATTCTCCTGGTTTCAGAAAAAACAGTTTCTTCTTTCTTTTCTTTTTTTCCCAGAGAAAGTTTTTTGATCAAAGAAAATCCAGACTCTATAAAAGAACCATATTTAATTATGTACATGAAAAAAATGACAAAATAAATTCAGAGTAACAACAAAAAAAAAGTGCCCAAAACCAAAAATAAAGAAGAAAATCGGTGTGGTGGGAATGTGTGTATTATAAAAGCAAGACTGTGAAGCAATAGGAAATTTTATTTATTTTTGATATAAATATAAAATGATCGTCACTTTGGAAGGTAGTTAACAATTTCTTACAAAAGCAAATATCCCTTTACCATATAATCTAACAATCATGCTCCTCGGTATTTACCAAAATGAACTGAAAACATATGCCCACACAAAAACCTGCACAGGGATTTTTGTAACAGTTTTATTTGTAATTGTCAAAACTTAAACCAACCAAGAAGACCTTCAGTAGGTGAATGGATAAATAAAGTGGTACCCAGACAATGAAATATTATTCCTCACTAAAAGGAAGTTAGTTGGGCTATGAAAAGACATGGGGGGAAACTTAAGTGCATATTACTAAGTGAAAGAAGACAATCTGAAAAGGCTACATACTGTATGATTCCAACTATATGAAATTCTGGAAAAGTTCAAACTCTGAAGACAGTAAGGACATCACTGGTTGCCAAAGGTTACCAGAGAAAGAGAGAGTAATGAATAGGCAGAGCAGAGAGGATTTTTAGGGTAGCACAAAAGCTTTGTATGACAACATATGACTCTGTTATACATTTCTCCACACTCACAGCGTGTACAACACCATGAAGTTAGACTATGAACTCTGGATGAAAATGATGTATCAGTGTAGGTTGATCAGTTGTAATAAATGCACCATTTGGATAGGCAATATTGAGAATAGAAGACTTTGCATGTGCTTAGGAGGGAGATTATGGGAAATGTCAATACCTTCACCTTAACTTTTTGTGAACTCAAAACTGCTCTAAAAACTAGTCTATTAAACAAACAAAGCAGATTTAGGAGTCCAAAAATGTTAAATTGAGAGTCTCTACAAATCTTCTTGAAAAATAAAGATTTGCATTCATTTCTTGATGAGACAGCAGAAGACAGCAGAGCTTTCAATTGTTCTGAACAAATAACAGAACAATTTCTAATCTACATTCACCATAGTTGGCAAGGCTAATGCATTATGGTCAGAATACTTGAAAAACAAAACCCATTTTCTTTCCCCTTGCAAGGAACTAAAACTTTGAAGCCTTCCTCTGAAATGGCACAGACATGTGTCCAAACATGTTCATGGCATTCCTTTTCTCACCATTTTAACAATCATTTGTTTTCCCATTGAAAGTGACTGATGAGTTGATCACATGCGTAAGCCTCATGGAAAGTGCCTCATTTTTCACTGATGTGTTTTATGAGGGCCAGAAGCTCAGCACTCTCTACAGAAATCTATGAAATGGACCTCTCCTGTGGAATCAGTGAGAGTGTATCCTAGGAATTCCCTCTGCCCTCTACCACAGGGTTTTTAGTTGGCTTCCTTCCAGAATGGCTTGTGTTTATATGATTCTTTCCATTCCATAAGAACTTGAGAAACCTGCCTTTTACTTAGGTTGATGGGAGGTGAGGAAACTGCCATACTTGATTTACCTCTGGTCACAGCTATTCTCATATGTCATGTTAGGTACTGGATGTCACAGGAAAATAAACCTTTTCCCACAATTCAGGGAGCTCATATTCCAGTGGAGACAAGGAAGAGGAAAACAGAAAATAGAAATGACAGTCACAGAAGTTTTAAGGGATCTGTGGAAGTTCTACTAGAAAAAGTTCAGGAAGTCTTTGAAATGTTTCAGTAATGTTTCACATGAGAAACTTGAGTTTCACCATAAAAGACAGGGAGGTCACTCCAAGGAGAAGATCATCTAAGTGATTCTGTAAGTTTGGTATGTTTGGGGAATTATAAGAATTTTGTTAGAGGAAAGATAAGGAGTTGGTAGTGATGGGAGGAAGGTAGAAGTATACTAATTTCACTATTTAGGTGGCATGCATTGATTCTGATTTACCCATTGGTTATGATTCTCATCTGTTGGACCATGTCTTACCAACTGTCAAATACTTTAAATTTCACCTTTGAGCATAATAGGAAATGATTGATAGATATTTTAAAGGGCCACACATGTCAAATTTGAGATTTGAATATTAAAAAGAGAGTCAAGTTACATTAATATGCAAAAAGATTACATAACTAATTTTTTTTAAAGTAACTCAGGAAAATGGGGAAGATGGATAGAAGGAGAAAGGATAAACTTTTAATCTATGCCATCAATTCAATTTAGCAAATAAGAAGAATAAAGATAACTCTATTTTCTAGAAAGATTAATATTTATAACCAAACAGTACATTCTTTATTAAATTTAGTACATTCTTTTATTTTAGATAAAATTAAATCTCTCAGGATTGAATAAAGAGGTATTTCAAATACATCATATGTTTCACTTGCTTTGAACATTATGTTCCAGAATGCTAAAATAAAAATGAAAAAAACTCCTTTGTTTTTGGTCTCCTCTCCATGATAAACATAGCACTCAAACATGTGTCTCTAACTCTGACCAACATTCCTAGGGCTGTCTGATCCCGTGACCAAGTAGGGGCCTTCAAATCTCAAGGAGAATTGAAAAGAATCTGGAGTTTATGTGCAAACCATGAGTATTGCTGAATAAATACTCAAAGTCCCAAAATGTATGGAAGTAAGCAGAACTATCTCAACAGATAGGGGAAAAAAAATCCTCTAGATCAGGGGTCAGCAGATTTTTTTCTTCCTGTGTGTGCGTGTGTGTGTGTGCGCGCGCGCCTGAGCATGCATATGTGTGAAGGAACACGTAGTAAATATTTTAGGCTTTACAGGGCATGTGGTCTTCATTACAACTACTCAGCTCTACCAGTATAACCCCAAAACGGCCATAGACACTGTGTAAATGTCTGTGGTTTTTCCAAAAACTATTCATAAAAACAGGAGGTGGATTTGACCCATGGGAGTTAGCCAGCCACTCTTTTAGACTTATCACAGTGTCCTTCAACTAATAGAAACACGTACATAAGATAGTCACTCCACCAAGTTATATTAGTCTTCCAGAAAACAGTGGAAGAGTCAATGAACTTCACCTGGTTTCACTACAGAACAATTTTTTTTTTTAAGATTTTATTTATTTGACAGAGAGAAACACAGCCAGAGAGGGAACACAAGCAGGGGGAGGTGAAAGAGGGAGAAGCAGGCTTCCCGCCAAGCAGGGATCCTGATGTGGGGCTCGATCCTGGGTCTCCAGGATCATGACCTGAGCCGAAGGCAGTCGCCTAACCAACTGAGCCACCCAGGTGCCCCTACAGAACAATATTTTATGTTTGCCTCTGCTTCTTCACAGGTTTTTGATCACCTTTTTTTAGATTTTATGTAAACTCAAGTTAGTAATATATATATAATTAGTTTCTGGGGTAGAATTTAAAGTGATTAATCAGTTGCATATAACACCCAGTGCTCATTGCATCACATGCCCTTCCTAATGCCCATCCCCCAGTTACTCCATCTCCTACCCACCTCCTCTCCAGCAACCCTGAGTTTATTTCCCACAGTTTAGAGTCTCTTATGGTTTGTCTCCCTCTCTGTTTTCATCTTATTTTATTTTACCTTCCCTTCCCCTATGTTCACCTGTTATGTTTCTTAGATTCCACATATGAGTGAAATCATATGGGATTTGTCTTTCTGACTGCTTTATTTTGCATAGCATAACAGTGAAATATGTCTAGTTCTACCCACATCACTGCAAATGGCAAGATTTCATTATTTTTTATGACTGAGGAACATTCCATTCTCTATCTATGTCATTCATCAGTTGATGGACATCTGGGCTCTTCCCATACTTTGGCTATTGTGGACACTACTGCTATAAACATTGGGGTGCATGGATCCCTTTGTATCACTAGTTTTGTATCCTTTGGATAAATACTTTATAGTGCAATTGTTAGATCATAGGGTAGCTTTATTTTTAACTTTTTGAGGACCCTCCGTACTGTTTTCAACAGTAACTGTACCAGTTTGCACTCCCACCAGCAGTTTAAGAGGGTTCCCTTTCTCCACATTCTTGCCAACATCTTTTCTTTCCTGTGTTGTTAGTTTTAGCCATTCTGACCAGTGTGAGGTAATACCTCATTGTAGTTTTGATTTGTATTTCCCTGATGATGACTGATGATGAGTATTTCTTATGTGCCTATAGCCATCTGTATGTCTTCTTTGGAGAAATGTCTGTTCATGTCTTTTGCCCATTTCTTGACTCAAACTCAGAGCACAGACTGCTCCATAAAAAGAAGAGGCTGAGTCACATCTGCTCAATTCTTCCTCCACCTCTCTAGACAAGCCAGTCACTCATTCCCAAGGGAAGGGAGGGAGGTGGTGAGGACAAGCTGTGTGTTTTGGGGGTGTTGAATTTGATAAGTTCTTCATAGATTTTAGATACTAACCCTTTATCTGATTGATCATTTGCACATATCTTCTCCCATTCCAAAGGTTGCCTTTTAGTGTTGTTGATTGTTTCCTTTACAGTTCAGAAGTTTTTTAGCCTGATGAAGTCCTAACAGTTCATTTTTGCTTTTTTTCCCCTTGCCTCCAGTGACATGTCTAGTAAGAAGTTGCTCTGGTTGAGGTCAAAGAAGTTGCTGCTGTGTTCTCCTCTAGGATTTTGATGGATTCTTATCTCACATTTAGGCTTTCATCCATTTTGAATTTATTTTTGTGTACGTTGTAAGAAAGTGGTCCAGTTGCATTCTTTTGCATGTTGCTGTCCAATTTTTTCAACACCATTTGTTAAAGAGACTATCACTTTTCTATTGGATATTCTTTCCTGCTTTGTCAAAGATTAGCTGGCCATAGAGTAAAGGGTCCATTTCTGGGTTCTTGATTCTGTTTCATTGATCTATGTGCATTTTTTTGTGCCAGTACCATACTGTCTTGATGATTACAGCTTTGTAATACAGCTTGAAGTCCAGGACTGTGATGCCAGCAGCTTTGGTTTTCTTTATCAGCATTATTTAAGCTAATCAGGGTCTTTTCTGGGTCCACATATATTTAGGGATTGTCTGTTTCAGCTCTGTAAAAAATTTTCATGTTATTTTGACAGGGATTGCCATTAAATGTGTAGGTTGCTTTGGATAGTATAGACATTTTAACAATATTTGTTCTTCCAATCCATGAGCATGGAATGTTTTTCCATTTCTTTATGTCTTCCTCAATTTTTAAAAATATTTTTATTTATTCATTTGAGAGAGAGAGAGAGAGAGAGAGAGAGAACAGGAGTGGTGGTAGGGGAGGGGGAAGTGTGGGAAGGGCAAAAAGAAAGGGAGAAGCAGAGTCCATGCTGGGCAGGGAGCCCGATGTATGGCTCAATCCCAGGACCCAGAGATCATGACCTGAGCTAAAAGCAGACACTTAACTGACTGAGCCACCCAGACATCCCCTCAATTTCTTTCATACGTATTCTATAGTTATCTGAGTACAGATCTTTTACCTCTTTGGTTAGGTTTATTTCTAGGTATCTTATGGTTTTTGGCATAATTGTAAATGGGATTGATTACTTGATTTCTCTTTCTGTTGTTTCATAACTGGTATATAGAAATGCAACAGACTTCTGTGCATTGATTTTATATCCTGAGACTGCTGAATTCTTATATCAGTTCTAGAAATTTTTTGGTGGAGTCTTTTAGGTTTTCTACACAGAGTATTATGTCATTACTGAAGACTGAAAGTTTGACTTCTACCCAGCCGCCTAGGTATTTAAGCATTCTTATAAAGAAATCTTACACTTTTCTGTTTTCTGAAAACTAAATTTCATCAGACTGTTTTCTTGTAAAAGTAGTAATACAGACTAAAAGTCCATCTATCATTGGATTCTTCTGGTTTATAGAATTTTGAATTACTTCAGGTTTTATTTATGTTAAGAAGGAGGAGGATGAGGAGAGGGGGAATCTCTCTTTTGCAATCATTGTAATGGCTGTTTTTTCTTTATTAAAGATTGTTTATTTTAATAACAAAAAATAAATTAATCTTTTATACCATTAGAATTAAGTTTATTACTGAAATAAAGAATTTACTGAAGATCTAATTAGTTTACCATAATGATTAAGGATACAGACTACCTTCTATAATGCCCTCTCTGCCACTTACTGTTTATGTGATCTTGAGTGAATTGCTTATCTCTGTGTCTTGGCAATAAAATAAAGTTAATAACAATAGCTTTCAAATAGGATTGTTATGAAAAGTCAATAAATTAATATAGGAAAGCCAACCACTCAGGGCAGTGTTTGTTACACAAAAAGCACTCCATAGAGTTATCATTATCATCCAATTAGTTTAAATTTTACTTAAACATATTTTGCAAGAGCAGTGCAACTTAAAGCTACCAGGCCCACGGAAATACAGATGCCTCTGAAGCACAAGCCCTGAGACAGTCAGAGGCCTTTGAAATCATTTGCTGTTTTCATCACTCACACAGAAATCATTCTCTGTCCAATAACATCAAGGCCTTCTCTTCTCCTTCTGGGCATTTTCAGTTGTCAGATCCATAGCACATTACAAAGCAACTGGTTTCATTTAAATTTCAGCTGCACATCTAATAAGCACAGTGATATTGATGAGACAAGTAAGGTCTCTTAGCTCAGTGTCTTCATCTGTAAAGTCAAGTTAATATTCTTTACCTACTTCAGAAAAGACTTGAGAGAGAGAAGAATATTTCTCACTCTTTAAATTTCACAAAGGAGCATTCCAGAGAGATTTCCAGTCTCCAGGAGGCAAAAGCACAGAAAGAAAACACACAGCTTGTCCTCACCACCTCCCTCCCTCTTCCCTTGGGAATGAGTGACTGGCTAGTCTGGAGAGGTGGAGGAAGAACTGAGCAAATGTGATTCAGCCTCTTCTTTTTATGGTGCAGTCTGTGCTCTGAGTCTGAGTTTTCCTATTGCCATTCTGAAAGCCATTTTCTAAAGAAGGAAAGTCCTGCTATTGTGCAGCCCTGCCTGTGACTCTAGGGTTGGGGGGCAGTGTTAGGAGGTCCTTTGGTCACAGATTAAAGACTAGGTCTCTAATTAACTGATATACGTTAATCTCCATGACTCACTCTCACTGGTTTTTAATTTGAGAACAGGACTGCTGTTTAATCAACCTTTAAATCCCTAGCAGTTAGAATTCATTACAATTCTTGATGAGACAGTGTACATATGCAAATATTAAAACTATTGTTTTTTTAATAGCATTTCTCCATGATAGTATACCCAGATCTTTCTCTCCCTACTGCTTATAGCCAATGGAATCATAGACTATAAAGATAATATATAAAACCTTTTATTAACAGTACGGGTTTTCCTTGTTCTCAACCTTTACCAACAACTTTTCAAACCAGTGCTAGCCCCCACTCCACAACACACAAATTCCCTTCTTGCCCCCAAAATTATGAAGAAAAGAGGGGCTATCAAGTGACTTTCGTCTTTTCAAACTTTTAAACATACTGATCTCATTCTTAAAAAAAAAAAATTCTGTTCCACTTCTGGAGTTGACTTCTCAGCTTGCTCCCTTCATCTATGCTTCAAATGTCACTCATTCCCTCATTTTAGGGGTTTTATACAATAAACTGTCCTCTCTCATTTATTAAATTTTCTATCTACCTTGATCCTAAAATTAAACAACCAAACCTTCTGATCAGCCTCTGTATGCAATATACAATTCCTCATGAGTCATAAAAGAAAAAGGTTGGCATTGTCCTAAATAAAGTCAAAATTAAATAACAAGAGGGAAAATATTTGCTATACATGTCAATGAACCACTCTCCTTAATTTATAAAGTAGTTTTGTATAAACCAACAAGGAGAAATAAACAGAAAAAAATTGACTAAGTGCATGAAGCTTGAAGAAAAATTAAATATATTGCTTATTCATATATGAAATATACAGAAAATCATAATTAAAGAAGCATAAATTAAAATATTATGATGCCAGTTTTCACCTACAAAATTAGCAAGTACCAAATAATTTATTAATACCATGTATGGACACTATATAAAAATATAAGTGTTTTTCACTATATAGCTTTGTTCATTGTTAAAATTATTTTTTCATGATCATAAATTACATTTTTTGGGAAAAAATAACTATTAAAAACTTGTTTCTTGACCTCATCTTTCCTTAAGAGATTGTTTTATCATTCTCCATTTCTTATTAGTTTAACCTCACAAAACAATGGCTTATATGACATGGGTTCATTTTCTCACTTTCTTACATCTTAGCTACTTATTCTTAATCTACTTTAATCTCTCCATTTGTCCATCTCTTGCTAAATCACCAGTTAATAAATCACCTCAATAAATCTAAAGGCCCTTTCAGTATTAGTTTCACTGATCTAGAATTATTTGACACTGGTGGCCCCTCCTTTAAACATTCTCCTCCACAGGCTGGGATGACACAGCACTCTCTGGGTTTTCCTCCTCCATCTCTGGATTTGCTTTCTCCTTATCACCTTTTCATAGCTCATCTTTTTCCAGTCATTACATTTTGAGATCCTTTCAAAGCCAAGTTCTTAGACTTCCTCCGCTTGAATTCTCCATACTCATGTTTTCCATTCATAAATCTAAACTACTCAGATGATTCACTTGTTTTTATTTACAGCCTAAATATCTCTTTTGAGCCCCAGACTCACATATTCTCCAGCTTTCTTGGCTATATTTATGTTTGAAATATCAGGCCATTTTATTGTCTGAACTCATGATCTGTTCTCTACTTCGCACTTGATTCTTTTCCAACTCTCTTGATCTTGCTAAAGTTATCATCATTCATCTTGTTATAAAGCACAACAAGCTTACAAGTCCCTCTTGACTTCTCCCTCATGCTTCTCTTTAATACCCAATGCACCCAACAGCTCCTACTGATTTTTTCCCAACTTTCTGAGTTGTACATAATATACAAAAAATCACATATATTCAATATACACATTTTGATGAGTTTGGACTTTTGCATATATCCTGATATCATCGTAACAAAAACATAATAAACACATTCTAATTAGTAATCTACTACTTATTCCATGATTATATCATCTTTGTTAGGGATACTGGTTCTTCTGTATCTACCCTATCTCTTCTAATCCATAATCTATACCTAGTTATCTTTTGAAATACCACACCGATAATATTCTTACCCCCCTCACACAAAAAAAGCATCTCTAACAATGGAATAAATATCAAAATACTACAAGGCTGAAAACATTGTCGCCTAGGTTCCTCCCCAAACTTCTTCACATATGCTCCCCTTACCTTCTTGCTCAAACTTCGTGGTTCATAATTTGAGGCAGACACAACTAGACAACAGCTTTTTTTTATGCAACAAATCTGGTCTTTCCAACTCAAATGTAGATAAGGAGAAAACAACTCAAGGCAAAATGGAGCATAGCTTGGCTAGCTTTATTTGTACTACAAATTCATCAAAAAATTTTAATAATTTTCAAGGTATTTTACTAAGTTTACTTACTTTTCAAAGGAGAAACCTAAAACAACAAAAACAATTTTTCAAACAATTTAAAGCTAAATTAAATGGAGCTTATCACAAGTGTAGAAACATCTATGTTCCTAAGCTTTCTCTTTTTGTGATAATTAGAATGGCCCCTAGGATAAGAAACTGATATAGTCTTGCCCAGTCATTTAACTTCTGAGTCTCAGTTTTCTTCCTTTTAAAAATGGGGTCATTGGGGTGCCTGGATGGCTCAGTCGGTTAAGTGACTGCCTTCAGCTCATGTCATGATCCTGGAGACCCAGGATCGAGCCCCGTATCGGGCTCCCTGCTCAGCAGGAAGCCTGCTTCTCCCTCTCTCACTCCCCCTGCTTGTGTTCCCTCTCTCGCTGTGTTTCTCTCTGTCAAATAAATAGATAAAAATCTTTTAAAAAAATGGGGTCATTATTACCAAAAATCTACAAGTCGACACAATCAACATTGCTGACAGCACTAAATTAATCTCTCTCTCTCTCTCTCCCTCTACTCCTCCCCTCTTATCTCCTCCCATCATTTCCTCTCCCTTTTTTCCCCCCTCTCTTTCCTTCTCTCCTTGTCTCCTGACACATAACAGGAACTCAAGGAAAATAAGTTTTGTTTTATTTTTCTCATCATGATTAAAAGACAGTGAATGGCCCATTGGAAGAGAAGTATACTTGTTTTAAAAGGAGCTGTAATTTAGAATGAATACTCTGATAATATACAAGGAAAAAGATTAATGTCTACTTCTGAATAATACCTACTATAATAGTTTTAGCAGAACAATTATTTGTAATTCTATCCACAAAGATATTTATTAAAATAAGCTCTTTTCCTTTCCACTTTGAAAAATGTAGATGAATAGTAGCCTCTTGATAAGAAATTCAGGTTATAATTCCCAAATAGTTTTGAAATTTAAGTGGATTTCCTCTTGCAGCCTGGTAACAATCATCATATTGAAGGACAGAGATTCTTAATTCAAATAGATGTATAATTTTAGTTAACTATAGACAAGATAAAAATATTTTTAAGTAGCTAATTTGCTAAAAGTTGGTCCTTGTTTCCAAGTTCATATTTAAGTATATAAAATATATAATAATAATATTATATGATATATTCGCAGGTCAAAAACTAAAACACTGTATCCATTCTAGGAAAAAAAAAAGCTCCTTTAGAAATGTCATCACTGTTCAGATTATTGATCTCATTCTGCTGTCAGAGCCAGAGCACTCAGCAAGACTATTTCAGGGACATTGACAGGATATTTTTATTGGCAATGAGACAACAGATTATCCTGAGTTCAGATGAGAAGACCCAGTGGCCATGTCTATATCACTCTAGCATTCTTCTGATTTGCAGCACAGATGGTGAGATATGTTGATGGATGAAGTTGTCTCAGCAGCAGAGTTATCTTACTAGTCCCACCATGCATTTCAGTTGAATGACCTATTAAACATGGCTGTCCCAAGGCAACTGGACAGATTTATAACTACAACTGTTAAATGGGACTCTCTAGGAAGTTCTGAATATAGATTCCCGTCTCATAGCCTTGACTTTTAATTTTCTTCCTTTCTTCCTTCTTTTCTTTTTTTTAGAGAGAGAAAGAGTAAGAGAGAGCAAATATGCCTATGTATGTGAGTGGTGGGGAGGGGCGAGGGAGAGGAAGAATCTCAAGGAGGCTTCACCCCCAGTGCATAGCCAGATGGGAGCTCAATCTCACAACCCTGAGATCATGACATGAACTGAAATGAAGAGTCAGCCACTTAACTGATAGAGCCACCCAGACACCCCCTGACCTCTAATTTCTAAGAACCATCCTGAGCTGGGTCTGAGTTGGGCAGGGGAAGGAAGGGGCATAAAGGGAGACTGGGAGAATACACGCAAACAAAATAATCTCAAACTACTAAGAGCACAGCATAGAGAATATAGTCATTGATATTATAATAGCATTGCATGGTGACAGATGGTAGGTACACCTAGGGTGAGCTTAGCATAACCCATAGAGATACTGAATCACAAATGTGGACACCCAAAACTAATGTAACATTGTATGTCAACTACAGGTGTTATAAGGTAATTGTATTTTTAGAAGGGAGCTTTAAAATAAAAATGCTAAGTTAAATTCAAATTATCTAGGATACTTTCTTTATATACTCAGGATCAGGGAAGAACTGGGAGTTTGCTATCAGACAACTTCTAGTTGGCTAGTAGAGAAAAGCACTTAATTATGATCCATGGTAACTGGCCTCTCATGTGACCTTAACCATGTTACCCAAACTTTTGGGGTATCAGTTTCCTCACTTGTAAAATGAGAGTGAGCAGATGTGCTAAATTCTCTCATTACTACTATATTTTACCTTTTGGCTCACTACATTAGATCTCCATTCTTATGAATAGGAATACTTTAAATTTACTGAAAAATAAAGCATAGCACTAAATGCTTAGTTTCTGTAATTATACACACTTATATTT
The DNA here is from genome assembly GCA_004023965.1 of Spilogale gracilis. Lineage (NCBI taxonomy): Eukaryota > Metazoa > Chordata > Mammalia > Carnivora > Mephitidae > Spilogale > Spilogale gracilis. The sequence goes on from PITA01004543.1 coordinate 51,753, forward strand.
AATTCTGTCTTCAACATCTCCATCTATATAGCCTTTTATTACTCAATATAAATTGAGTCTTACAGTCCTTGTCTATAAAATGGAGATAATAGTACTCAACATGAAGTTGTTCTTAGATTTACTTATTTTTTTTCATAGCACTTACCACTTTCTATCAAACTTGCCATCTGTAAGGTCCCTAAGTGTAGTAAGTATTGTCTTGTTTTATTCACAGAGATATCCCAAGCATCTTAACATATAGTAACCAGTCAGTATCAATCAAATGAATACATGAAACAATGCATGTACGGAGTTTAGTGTAGTAATTGGCAGAAAACATTTGATAAATGAACCCATAAATGATCTTGATAGACAGTTTTATTACTACCTAGAGTAGCATTTCACCATGAAGAAGTAGAAACGGAATAAGCAGAACTGAAAGGAACAGATGACCATACCTTTACCAAATATCTGCACACATGACTTTCAGAGACAAAAATATGAACCAAGAGGTGGAAACTACAGGCAGACAGTTTTTTCTGTTGTTGTTGTTTTGTTTTGTTTTTTATTTAAGAGTAAAGAGACTTTTCTAACAAAACTCCTCTAAGATGAAATGGACTGGTACTCAAGTAAATATTGAACTACTCTTAGATGATGAATGACGAGATTAAGAAATCTAATTAAAGTTTATGACTCTATTATCCCATGAATCAAATGATGTGGAGAGACCATCTTATAAATAGCATATACAAAATAAATTTTAAAATATATAAAATAGGGGGACTTGGCTTGCTCACTCAGTAGAGTGTGTTACTTTTGATCTTGGGGTTGTAAGTTTGAGCCCCACATTGGGTGTAGAGATTACTCAAAAATAAAATCTAAATTTATTTGTAGTATATATAACATTTTTAAAATTGTGTATGATAAATATATAAATTGTGTATGTATATATGTATATATTGAATTTTGGCCTTGTGGTGCTATTGGCAATAAAAATACAGATGGAAAATGGCAAGAATAGTGAATACCTACCTATTTTCCTTGTATACATGTGATCGAAAAACATTTACTTGTTGAGAAATCATACGGGCTTGAAAAACAAATGCTCCTGATTTGTCTTAGTAATGTTGGCAAAGCAGCAGATAGGAGCTACAGAATCTCATGCCCCACCAGAAAAACAGGACTGTTTAAAGCCAGCTTCTTTCTCTCCTGTTCTTTCTTTCCTGTTAACATTGCACTTTGGAATTGATACCAGACTGGGAGTGCTCCTGAGTTGTATAAAACTAACTGGTGCATCATTCTTGCCAGCTAGGGATGATTTTAGACAAAATGTATGACATCAGTGAAAAAGGAATCTCACTCAATATCATTTTTATGAAGGATAGTTGGCCTCATACTAAAATAGTCCCATCAATCTACTGCCATCAGGTCAGACAGAAAAGCATTAGGTCCATAAAGTGGCTGTCATAAAATGTAGCCAAGCAGAAGCCAAGTCTGATCACAGAAGGTCAGTTAGGCATTTAGAAAATAAAGGAAGCATGTTGTCTTAAACGAGCCATCAAAAGTTAATAACAAGTGAATTAACTTTCTATTTTGGACAGAAATATTAAGGAAGATGTAGAGGTTCTGAAGGTTTTGTCTGTTTTTTAAATTGGCTGCCTACTAAAAAGATGTACAATAACAAAACTTTTTAAAGTTCTAGAATAGTGAACTACATTCACATGGTCAAACTGTGAGGTCATTTTACGAATTGTGATGGTTAGCATCATGTGACCACTTATTGGGCCATGGAGGGACAAAATACTTGGCTAAACTTTATTCTGGGTGTGTCTCTGAGGGTGTTTCTGGATGACATTAGCATTTTCATCAATATACTAAGTAGTGAAGATTGCTCTCCCTATTGTTGGTGAACCTCACCCAATCTATTGAAGACCTGAGTAGAACAAAAATGTCTGACTAAGAGGGAACTCTTCCTGCATGACTACCTGAGCTGGGACATTGGTCTTTTCTGGCCTTCAAACTTGAACCCAAACATTGACCTTCAAACTTGAACCCAAACATTGGCTCTTCTTGGACCCGAAGCCTGCCAGTTTTCAGACCAGAACTAGACCACTGGGTCTTCTGGGTGTATATCTAATAGCTCATCTCATCTCATCTCATCTCATCTCATCTCATCTCATCTCATCTCATTTCATTTCTCTCTCTCTCTCTCTCTCTCTCTCACACACACACACACAGCCCATTATAAGTTTCTCTAGAGAACTTGAATATACTGATTCAATAGCATCAGAGGGAATGAGCTGAGTTGTACCAATCAAGTGGATTATCCATATAATTAAAATCAATCCCAGTAGAAGTTAATGTTTTAGAAACTTATCTGGTAATAGTGTAGATGATCAGGCAATGTAGTAACACTTTTGTAATGTAAATAATAAACCGATTTTCCATTGCTTTAAAAAATTAGTCCTAAAGCAATTCCTCACTTTCAAACTCAAAATTATATGACTCCATATTATAAAATAAATTTAGGCAGCCCTTCTCAAAATCAATTTCAAAAGCAAGAGCAAAAAGTCTGAAAGATGCTTATTTTCCAAGGAAATTATGAAATAATTCAAGTATCTAAGAACCCATCTCATTTCCTTACAGTCATTTTTTTTTTAAGACTTAAGCACTTACCATCTTCATGTGTTGAATTACTGTTATCATCATTAATCAGCACATGGCATATCTACTTATTTTCCGTGATTATCTCCAGGCTCTGATGTTTTAGGATATTTAAGTTCTACTTCTACCACATAGATTAAGTTTCCAAAGAATCTGTCCTTAGGCACCAGAAGATACCCTTTGATGCTGCCAAATTCCTGGCATTACCCTCATGTGAATTTTCTCATTGTCACTCACCTGCCCAGAAGCAGAAATTCGCCTGCCAGACCCAGGCGCCTCATGGCCATCAGCAGACCTCTCACCGTCATGCCCTCACAGAAGCAGGCCACCACCCGGGCCTTGGGCAAGTGACTCCTGAGTTTCTTCAGCAGCTTATCAAAGCTCTGCTCCCCCGCGTTGCTATAGATTTTGTAAGAGTGAGCGATGCAAATTCCTTCCTTGGCTGACATATCTTTGAAAGCCTCCATCCCACTCTCTCCATAGTTGCCTGTGTGAAAACAGATAAGTAGAGAGGTAGTGAGATGGCAGTGCTGGACACACTGGGTCCAATTAAGAATGCAGAATCAGTGGGAACATGAAGGTCACGTGGTAGTATTGAACTTGGAGCCTGAAGACCTAAAGACTTGGAGCCTGAATGAGATTTTGCTGTTTCACTGACTTATTTGTTTCGGGCTATTTACAAAGAATCTACATTATACATACATGCCTTGAACTTTAAATTTTGTTTTCACTGGCAGAGAGAAAATAGTATAAAAAGCAGAAGCAATTCAGCTTCCTTTTAACTTAAAAAGTCCATACTCTTGTGTGAGAGGATAGAAGACATTCATCCACTGTATTTTCATTCTATCTCCCTTCCCCTTCTGTTGTATGTCCATCTCATCCTAACAGCTCAGATTTTTGTATTTAAAGACACAAGATATACACTTAATAAGGTACAGATGCCATTATACAGATACCACACGGAGTATTACATTTTTATCTTATTTTATTTTTTAAAGATTTTATTTATTTATTTGACAGAGAGAAACACAACTGGAGAGGAATCACAGGCAGGGGGAGTAAGAGAGGGAGAAACAGGCTTCCCACCAACGTGGGGATTGATCCTGGGACTCCAGGATCATGACCTGAGCCGAAGGCAGATACTTAATGACTGAGCCATCCAGGTGCCCCATATATTTTATAGACTTAACGACGGAGCCATACAGGTGCTCCATATATTTTTATAGACAATTATGCATATTATATTCTATTAACAAGCATAAGAATTTGTGGCTTTATCCCAATTGAAAATTCCATATCCTTGCTTAAGATTTGAGTTTTGTCACAAGTAGATGTATAAGCTTCAAAGGAAACATTTGAAGTTTCACTCTGTAAAACCATAGGGAAATCAGTTATTTGGGGGAATAATTCCAAAATTTTCTACAAATCTGGGGGCCTAAGGACTGATGGTGGTCCTTTAAATTAATGGAAAGTGGTGATGAATACTTATAATCAACTTATATGCCAGGAATTGTACCAAAACCTTTATAGATGTGACCTCATTTAAGTCTCACAAAAATATACCGAGGTATGCATTATGACTTCCATTCTGCAGATAACAGGTGAAGCAGTTAGGTTTATACTTGTTCAAAGTTACATACTCAGAGGTGGAATTCTGCCCTACATTTTCACATCTAAGAGTGTGGATCCTGCTCCCTCCACTACTCCATGGCTGACTTTTGGGAGACTCAGAAGCCCAATTATATCTACATTTCTTTTTCCTATTTAAAGGTCATGATGTTTCAAGTTTAGACATCTTTAGAGCCTCTTAAGACTCTGTAAATCATACCAGGCTCATTTTCTGAGTTTCCAAAAGATTAGGTGGGAAAAGGGGAATGATTTAAAGGATCCAGGAGCCTGTTACAAGACAAGCATACTGTGGAGCATCTAAGGATGTAACCAGACTCACAATCAGTGAGACCGAGGAATGGGAATTTCATGAGGAAGAGATCTCCAATGAATGAGGAAGTAAAAGGCATTCGGTTGCATTAGTTTCACTACATGACTGATAGAGATCACTTATAAATCAGTATACCCATATAACATTTTGATTTTGAAATCGCTTCGTATAGATTATCTCAGTGCTCCTTACACCAGCTCTGTGATAGAGATGATATTATCTTCCGCACACAACTGATAGAACTGAAGTTCCCATCTAGCAAGTAGGAGGCCGTAGTGTTGGTTTGAACACAGAACTTCTCCCTCCTGACCCTGTGTATGATCCACTGTAGCCCAGGTGCCTTGCTGCAAATGAGATCCTCTGACTTTGAAGGTGGATTTTTATGTGGTTTTATGTTCCTGAACAAAATTGTCAAGTGCAAAGCAGAGCTGAATGGTTTAAGTCCCAGCCAAAAAAAACCTGATGGCCCAGCTGCATCCTTCCTTTTTCTCCAGAAATAAAATAACAAGAAGCCTCTATGATGATGGCAAGTGGGCAATGTAGTTATTTTGCAATTAACAAAATTTAAAGGACCCCCTCTGAAAAACATGCCCAGGGGCCTAAATTACTAGTTTTATACTAATCTGAGTAATCTATTATTCTCTGATTTATTTTTAGCCAACTCTATTTTTCAACTGACTGTCTTACACTTAATGCTTTCCTTAGTACTTAGTATGTAAATATTTGCATAAATAATTTGAAATTAGGTACACAGTGATTGTGATGGCAATGATAAAAATTCTCAGTTTATTCACAGTTAAATAAGAAAAAAGATAACTGACAAATTCATAATCTTTAGCACCTCCCAACAACTTTAACATTATTTTTGTTTAAACAGTAAGTTATATGAAAGCAGCTTGTAATAGAGAGAAAACCTTGTTATTAGAGAGAATTGAGTTCTAATTCTACTTGGATAGTCTCTCTAAATCTAGCTTTTTCACCTGAAAATCAGAGATAACACTGCCTAATATATGAGTATTTTGTATATTATATATGTTAAACATTATATCTAGTTTAAACATTATACTAAGTGCTTAAATTATTATAATATACATTAATATGTTTTATAATTATATACTATTACATAATAGTGTATATAATGTATAAACATTATATATAGTTATAATCAATACTGTAAAATAATATGTATGATAACTATATAAAATATTTGACAGAGAGCTTGAATCCAATTAATTGCACTTATTGGCACTGAATGTTCTAAATACAGTGAAGCTGCTCTGTCCTAGGGCGACTAAAACAAATAATGGACCAAAAGGTATTAACACTGAACAGTGGATTAAAGAATGAATGTAAACTAGTTGGGGAGATACTATTTTCTCAGAAAAAAAGCCCAAGCTGTACTCTTTAAAATTAAAACAGGAAGCGGTTTTAATATATGTGTGACATAAAAATTCAGCAGAATAATTTTGAATTAATGAAAGCCACTATAAGCTGAGAATTAAAAACACGAGCATGTATTCCATGCATTCCAACAAAACTGGGAAGGCTGAATTCATTGTTGATATTTTCAGTAGTTGATATAAAGACTGTATTCTGGAAATACACATTTAAAAACAAAGGAGAAACTATTAAAAAGTTCATAAGCTTCTCATTGGAAATGAAATAGGTTTCAAGCAATGTATAGGATGAGAAAAAGCTGAGGAAACAAAGATTTATTTTTCCAACAGGGAAACAAAAGTGAGAGAAAGAAGGTACGGTGTAAAATATGAACCTAGCCTGTGGCTTCATTTTAAGCAACTGGTAAAACCAGGAAGGAATCCATCAGACACTCTTTTTTAAATAGCAGAGGGCTGGTGATTTGGAATTATGAGAAGAAAATGTAATTAAGGCTTTACTGGACTCTCAGCTCACACTATTTTGCAACAATGCAAATGCCATTTGCTGATTTTCAGCGTTATGAATCCACATAGGGACAAAGCAAAAAACTCATTATGCAATAGAAATCAATCTTATCAACCCTCACAGAAAAGTTAAAGGAAAAGATGATAGGTTGAGAGATGGTAGCAGGGAGAGCTGGGGTGTTAAAATCCTTCTTGTACCTTTTGCATGACAAGATACACAGAAAACAAAAGAAAGATGAATTATTTGAATCTAAAAAAAATAAGAGACTAATCTAAAATAGAACTATGTTTAAGGGAAGGTACATAAATTTAGAGATGTTTATTGTTCATAAATTAAAAAGTAGGCACTAAAAAACCCATATATTCCTACTAAGAAATATGAAGTATAAAAAAACAAAACAAAACAAAACCTAAAGTACACTTGTTACCTTTAAGAAGTCCTTCTGTATTATTAGATTTTGAAAAATATGAAAGTACAAGTTTGGATGAAAAAAATTAATAACATACGTAAAAGTTACTGATATCAGAAAGTAGTTACGGATAATTTTAAATAGTTGCTTTCACTAGGACTATTTGACCTACATCATGTCTGGAGATTTGGAATTTTCTGCATCCATCTAGGTCTACAAAGTATACACTGAAAACAAGACTGATTAAAGAATAACTCTAAATCTTTCTTCTAACCTAAGAGAGATTATTTATTTGAACTTTAGGATTAAAGGCACTGAACAATCATTTAGTATGTAATGTATAATCAAAGGTAACTGCCCTTTTAGATGGTACCAATTCAGTATCAGTAACTACTAGGTTACTGTGGCTTAAACATACTTTCAGATAAAGATAATAAAGTATAGGAACATAGATAGGATACATATATACCTAGTAAATGAGAGATTTTCCTAGCAAAATAGACATTCGACATATGGTTTAAATTTATAAATTTTGTCTGTATGGGGAAATGATAGTAAGAATCATAAATTAATAGAATTGTACTAAAAATACTAAAATACTTTTCTTCTCTTTGACATTTGTTTCTTTTTCTCCATCAGACCATCTATTCCTTCCACTGAAGCCTCTGTGGTCATGCATAACCTCTTATAATCTTCTATCTTTCATTTCTTCAAAACTTTACCAAACATTATGTTTGGAGGTCTCATTTCTTACTATGCTCTTCCATATGTCCCTTGGATGCCACCACTCATTCCCAGTTATTTACTTTTCTTCGTGATACTCTTTTTACCCCGAATACTGCTTTTCACCCCTTTCCTCATGTCTCCATGTTAAAATATCACCCACTCTTTCTGGCCCAACTCAAATGCCCAGACCGTAAACTTATTTAGGAAACAGACCACATTCTCCATGGCACCACCCAGCAAATGCCTGTGGAACTAAACTGACCTACACCATCATATTTTTCAAGAATCTCCCCTACGAGGAATAGGACGACCTATTCATTTAATAGATAATAATGAATTAATTAAATACAGATTTGATACTAGGCACATGGTAGACTCTAGATATTTACATATTTTAGCTATTGATCTATTTTATAATACTGAGGAGATAATTTTTGTTATTTGTACTAGTTAGAGACGTTTATAATTGCAATTCCTTCATCTTTATGACAAGGCTGATCACACTAATGACTTTTTTTTTTTGATATTGAGAATTTTGTTAAAAATCCAATCCAACATAGGGAAATATAACCCACTTCATATATGTGTTTTATCATTAGATTTCTAAGGAGAGTACCTCCAGTCGGATAATAAACTATAGTGCCAATTGGGTATTATATTGTATTAGGCTCAATTTAAAATAGATATTCTGTGTTCTATGTTTATGTATGTTTATGTACGTATATAAAGTATATACATGTTGTACATACTTAGTTATATTTTGGATATGTTATATATCCTACTTTCAAAAACTTCAAGCCCCTTGAGGGTAGTAAATTCATTTAAACATATCACCACATAATAGGTACTCAGGTTTGTGTTGTGAATTGTGTTAAGACTGATGATTCTCAGACCTGTACCCCTGAACCAAATTATACATTATATGTTAATTACAAAAAGAAAGAAAGAAAAGAAAAATAAATAGCTACTCAGGTTCTGGAACAGAAAAGTTGGTACAGAAAGATAGGTAAAGAGTAAAATTTTAGAAATGTAAATTTATTTGTTCAAATATGGTCATCAAGCAGATGCTAAAAAATGTAAAAACTATTCTTTCAAAAAGCATTCACCTTAGGAAATTGTAATTCACTTTAAAGACAACTCTTAAGCTTGGTGCTCCACATTAGAATTTTAATTTTTCTTTTAGTTGACCCAAATGATAATTTTTCAGAAAGGAAATGAAGATTCTCAATATAAACAGTAATATAAAAACGCATTCTGATTTGCTTCTACTACCAACATCCTATTACTATTAGAAATAATGTATTTTTTATTGACAACTAATAATGAAGGAAAATGTTGCCATTTCCCACGGGAGTTACTGCCTAGGATGATACCATCCCTTGGAATATGTGTGAATGGGATCAATAAATCAGTGTTCAGTCACCATGGAGCCATAAATCTTGGTGAAAGGGGTTTTAGCTAAAACTTCCCTACTGCCTGGGCTATGCCTTAGTTAAATTAACAGTTAACTAAAAGAGCTAGAAGGGAGAAAATCCAGGGAGACAAACATCTCTTCTCAGTGTATTAGTATCTCTTTTATAAAGATGTTTCTCTTTTTAAAAAACATGTCTTCTTCCCATTATAGCCATCTGTGCAATAAGTACAACAATTTCAAACTCTATATTGCACTCATTTTTCTTTGTCTCCTACTATGAGAAATTAAGTTCTTCAAAGTAGGTATTGATGTTCTCACAACACAAACAATAGATGTACATATTTTTGTTCAATGAAAAGAAAGAAGGAAGTTAAGTGTCCCAAGGGATATTCCTAAATAAGACTATAGAACTGAGATTTAGAAGTTTGGGATGCTGGAGACATTATTAATGGAAAGATTTTTAAAGCTAAAGGATTGGAGTATATAAAACATTATTATTATCTATCATGTACCCTAATATGGTTCCATACATTATTATAAATGACTTTGCTATGAAAACCTTGGATAACAAACAGATTTCCAAGTTTGGGCCAATTATTTCAAATCCTACCCTGGAGTGTTTCCATGCCATGACCCATATAACACAGCATTCAGTGTGAGGTAGGACATTATTAGATCTCATCCAGAGTGTTTTACTATTGAAAGTACTAGAAGGATCTCACTTAGCAAAAACACTTTAGGCATTACTCTAGGCATGGATTATGTAAGCAACATTCAAGCAATATTTTAATAGTGATTTCAGCAGAAAAAAATAAAATAACTAGTGTAACTAACTTAGTAACTTGGATTTTGAGATATGGGACTATGAACCAGGGCTATTGAATATTGTCAGAAGAGTATGTACCAAGCAGTTGCCAAGCAGTATACTATGTTGGTGAACTTTCCTATTGTCTACCAAGAAAAAAAGCTAGAAAAAGAAGTTTGATCTTAAGAACAAAGATATGGGATGCCTCAGTAGTTCAGTCAGTTAAACATCTGCCTTCAGCTCGGGTCATGATCCCAGAGTCCTGGGATCCAGTCCTACATCAGGCTTCTTGCTCGGGGAGGGGAGGGAGAGAGCCTGTTGCTCCCTCTGCCTGTTGCTCCCCCTGCTTGTTCTTGCTCTCTCTCTCTCTGAAAATAAATAAATAAAATATAAATAAATAAGGAAATAGCTAGCAGAAATACAAGCTGACTGTAAAAATGCATACATGGCAGAGGACATGAAATCAGATCAAGGAAAGAAGAATACATGAGAGTTACAGCTGTCATATATGTCAAGTACAATAACTCTGAGTCCCACCTTTGGTTCTGTACTGTAGGTTGCTGAGCCTTAGAATCAAGAGTTGTGAGATATACTCCCTTCAGTAACTCTAGTCCATATAATTCGGTTGAACTAATTGAGATAGACAAAACTGAAAGGAAACCAAATTTAGAAGAAAAAAAAATCAAGATTTGGAATTTATTTTTAAATATCTTTGAAATAGCTAAGTAGGAATGCCAAATAGAAAACTGAATAAGGACATTCTGGCTCAGAGAATAGAAGTCTAAATTGGAACTATTTGGGACCATCAGAATATGGACAGCAACAGTAAGAACTGAAATTGTAGGATATGAAGAGAAGAGGGATCTGATTATATCCTAAAGCGTTCAGATATTTATGCATTAATTGAGAAGAAAAAGCTGACATAGACAATGAAGAAGAAGAAACCAAGACCATGTATTGCTTTGGGATACAAGATAACAAAATGATTTTGTACATTAACTGTATCCATAGTAAAGTAGGATTAACGGTGGAAAAAATTCACTGATTTTAGTCATTATAGTAGAAGACATATAGGAAGAGGTTGTGTGTGAATGGGAGTAAAAGAATGAATATAGTATATTTATACACCACATTTTTAACAAGATTTTATTTATTTGACAGACAGAAACACAGCTAGAGAGGGAACACAAGGAAGGGGAGTGAGAGAGGGAGAGGCAGGCTTCCCAGTGAGCAGGGAGCCTAATGCGGGGCTTGATCCTGGGACTCCGGGATCATGACCTGAGCTGAAGGCAGATGCCTAATGACTAAGCCACCCAAGCGTCCCTCTAAACAACATTCTGAGACATTTGGCAGTGAAGAGAAACAAAGAGGTATGGTGGTAACTGGAAGAGAATGTGGAAATCAAAGGAGTAGTTTTGTTTATTTTCAGATAGGGGTCCCTTAGGTGAAGGGCTGAGACCAGGACATGGGGCAGAATAGGCACTCAATATATGATAGTTCTTCTTCTTCTTCATCATCATCATCATCATCACCATCACTATTATCATCAATCTAGATCCTATAGAATTAATTGGTAAAATGTTAGTAATAGTATTTTTGGTCATTTCAAATAATATGACTACTAATAATTTTATTAATCATTATTTAAACCTACCAATCCTACGAGGGAGCTATTATTCTCCACATGTTATAAATAAGGAGTTTATGTTGAGATAATTTGTCAAATAATTGATTGCTTTATCTGTCAAATTTCAAAACCTATGCTCCCATCCTATTGTGTATTATTCACTTAGAGCACTGAGTGAGAATTGGGCCTTTAGTACTGTGATTCTTCCAAAAGCATTTACCCACCAGTAAATGTTTCATTGGAGACCGATACCTGATACTACTGAATAGAAGTTAGCTCAGCAAACATACACTATTTAACAAGTAAGTTTCTTGCCTAGTTACTACAAATATGATAGACATATATGTTTAGCACTAAATGATGCATTGAGAAGAAAAATGTATATCATTGTGAGAACTGATGTTTAAATATCAAAGCCTTCCTTGTACAAAATATATAATGCTTAATTATAACTTTTCTATAGAGAAAGGCCTATAAAATAAGACAGGGCTTTTGGAAACAGACATGTCATATCATCTGTCATTGTTACTTAACTAAATCTTCATCGGAAAAAGAATCTTTGCTGAGACTTCAGAGGGACAGAAGGAAGAGAAAAACCTAATTTTGCTATTAAAAATACCACAGGGATTTAATTATTACCTTGTGACTATAGCTTAAATTGAGGTTTGTAAAATGAAAAAAAAATCTCCTTATTAATCTTCTCAAAAATAATGGAGTTGTTGACTCATTTCTTTTTTGGCTATTCTTTCTACAGGAAAATAAAAAGTTGAGACAGAAGCTGTGACCCAGATTCCCGCTCTAACCCTCCAGAATTCAACTTCCTTCTCTCTTTGTAAGCTGTCAACCTCACAGCTAAAGCCTGCAGTGCATGTCTCATTAAGACTGATTCCATTTCCACTGAAAGCACAAGCCTCTATATAGAACTGTGTGTCAATGGGTCGGGAGGGTTGGTGAGTTATTCATTTTGCCTGTTTTAGCTGGCAAGTCACCTCTGATCCTGGATTCTAACTGGATCTAATGACACCCCGGAAACTCCCCCATCTCAGCGGAAGGCCGAAAATCTCTGCAGCACATTCAAAGTCATTCAAGCTTGACAGACTTTGCTGAAAAGAAGCAACTTCTCTGACAGCCGCTCCCTGGCCTGCCACTACTTTCTCCAGTTTACGTCTACTGTCTGGCTTGTGCGGCTGCTGGATTCTCTCTGGAAGGACTGTAACTCCCACAATACAGAGAGAAGGGACTCGCTTTGGAAATATCTGCCTGGCCCATCATTTATTGCAGGACTGAGAAATGCGTAGGAAGAGCTGGAATGCAGTGCCACGGCTGTGGTCTTGTTACCAAATGGGCTTTATTCAGGAGTGGGTCAACCATGCTGTGCTTAGCATTATGGTCTTGGGGACCGTCTTCTGTAGTAGGGACCTCTGCTGTCCAGTATGGTGGCCAGTGGCCACATGTGGCTACTGAGCATTTGACATGTGGCTAATTCAAATTAAGATACTCTACCACATGGGGCGCCTGGGTGGCTCAGTCAGTAAGCGTCTGCCTTCCATTCAGGTCATGATCCCAGAGTCCTGGGATCGAGCCCCGCATCGGGCTCCCTGCTCGCATCGGGCTCCCTGCTCGCATCGGGCTCCCTGCTCGGCAGGAAGCCTGTTTCTCCCCCTCTCATTCCCCTTGCTTGTGTTTCCTCTCTGGGTGTATGTCTCTCTGTCAAATAAATAAATAAAATCTTTAAAAAAAAAAGAGATTCTGCCACAATAAAACAAAATAGACTTCAAAGACTAAGTATGAAAAAAATGTAAAAAAAATATTACATGATTACATGTTGAAGTAATACAATTTTGGATGTAATGGGTTAAAAATGTATTTTTATTTATTTATTTATTTATTTATTTATTTATTTATTTATAAGAATTTATTTATTTGACAGAGAGAAACACAGCTAGAGAGGGAACACAAGCAGGGGGAGTGAGAGAGGGAGAAGCAGGCTTCCCGCCGAGCAGGGAGCCCGATGTGGGACTCGATCCCAGGTCTCCAGGATCATGACCTGAGCCGAAGGCAGTCGCTTAACCAACTGAGCCACCCAGGCGCCCCTAAAAATGTATTTTTAAAATTAATGTCACTTGTTTCTTTTGACCTTTTCTCAAAATTACAAACATAAAATTATATACACATTATATCTTTATTAGAGGTACTGAATTATACATTCAGAGAAGATTGACATCCGATATATTTCAGGGTAGAATCTACATCTCTTAGAACACTGTATGATGTCCAGGACGTTTTTATTATCTAGTGTCTCACCTTTTTCTCTGACCTCACTGTCTGCATTTTCCTTATGGATACAGCACATGCTTTAGCCATACCAAAGAATATATAGATCACCAAATACACCATGCTTTTTCGCATCTCTAAATTTCACACACACTCCTTTTTCTTAAGATATTCTGTGTAGCTAATTCTTGCTCGTCCTTCAAACTCAGTGGAAAGTGACAGAACTCTTCAACTCTCTAGTTCCCTCCACTGTGCCCTTACTGCCCACTTCCACTCCAACATCATAGGATTATTCATGTTTTATTGTAATTATTTGTGTCTGATTACCTAAGGGACTGTGAACTAATCAGCAAAAGAGGTTACATCTTAGTTACTCCTTTTATTCACAGCCTGGGCAGCCTAAGTGTTTGTTGAATAAATTTATTTTAGGAAATGAGTATTGACTCCCTCCGCCCAGGTTTATGAACATAAAATTGACATATAGCATTGTGTAAATTAGGGGTCCAAATGTGATGACTTAAATACATATATCATTAAATGATTACTGCAATAAAGCTAGGTAACATATCCATCACCTCCCATAGTTGCCTTTGTCTTTTTGGTGAGAATTAAGGTCTACTTTCTTGACCACTTTCAAGTATACAACATGATATTGTTAACTACAATCAATATGGAGTAAGATCCCTCAGAAGTTACTCATCTTATAACAGCAAGTTTGTAGCCTTTGCCCACCATCTCCCCATCTCTCCCACTTCCTGGCCCCAGTAACCACCAATTTACTCTGTTTTTTTGATTTCAGCTTTTTTAGATCTTACATATAGATTAAATCATACAGTATTTGTGTTTCTTGGCTCAACTTATCTCCCTTAGCATAATGCCCTCGAGGTTCATTGATTTCTCATTAAACAATCACTACTGAGCCTCTACTATAAATATTTGTGCAAAGCAGCTCTGCTGTTGAAGCCCTTCTGCATTCCCTGTGATGGGAAGGGCTGAGAAGGCTACAGGAAGGGCTGCACAGCTCACGAACCTGTGCCTTGGACAGAATACAGGGAAAGTGTCTGAAACTGGCTCTTCAACTCATCACCTTTCGGGTCTTTGAGAAACCGCATAACTTCTTTTGTGAATCTATCTCTATATCTATAAAATGATATGCACTCTGGGGATACCTTAAGTTTTCAAACTGCCTACTATGTTGTTTTGCTACTTTGTGATAAAGAGAATTTGAACCATTTTCTCCTTCCCTTCTAAATACACTTGCTCTAAATTCCATTTTCCACTTCCCAATGTATGTGTTCCAAGCCTTGTAGGTAATTCCCAAGTTAAATTTGCTTTGTAAATTTAAATGTTTCAACAGCCAGAACTTCTACTCAGTGCAGTTATTGGAAAGGCATCTGATGAAATGCCTCTGGTAATATATGAAAAGTAGTCTTCATTAAAGGGGGAAATTTTGCAACTTATTTAACTATATACTTAATTCAATCATCTGTTCTACTTATAGTTTCCAGACATCATATCAAGTATTAGTTGGCCTTTTTGGATATCCCCTTCTTTATAGGATATGCTTAGTCTACTAAAACCTTTTTCCTCTCTCTCTTTCCTTCCTCTTTTCTTTTTTCTCTTTCTTTCTTTCTTCTTCTTTCTTTCTTTTCTTTCTTTCCTCTTTCTTTCTCTCTCCTTCCTTCCTTCCTTCCTTCCTTCCTTCCTTCCTTCCTTCCTTCCTTCCTTTTCTTCTCCTTAATGTACTTATATCAATTTGTTAAAAGATTCCAACAGAGCAATAAACTTTCCACCAGACACAAGATATGCATTTTTTATGTGTATCAAACCAAAGGAGAATAAAATTCACTAAATATATGTCTAAGAACTAAAAACTGTTTGCTGATAATTGGAGACCCATGGGGAAACCTATGGGGGAAATGTGTATTTCCTTATAAATAAGATTCGCAGTGTGTGTGTGTGTGTGTGTGTGTACACCGAAAGTTCCCCCAGGAGTAAAAAAGCTCCTGGCTTGGGATGAGGAGAAGTTGTGATTTTAGGTCTCATCTAGATGGACTCTGGTTTTACATACTTTCTAGTGCCACCAAAACTCTTGCTTAATATGGGAGTAAGTAAGGGCTAGGTGGAGGAAGGCTGACACAACTTTACTAGCTTCTTAATCTTAGGTAGTTTCCATGGATCCTAGATTCAATATACCCTTAACAGAAAGAGGTTTAATTCCACTCAATACCCAAGCATTTGTTGAAATGATTAAAACAAAAACAAAAACAAAACGACGTAAGGCTGGGAGGTGTGAGGTGAATAAATATGCCTGTTAATATAATATTAATTAACATATTGAAGACTGATATATTAATGCTTATATACAATAATCACTATTCTTATATGTGTGTATATGATATTCATAAATGTATATGATATACACATATACATACACTTGTCTATACTGTAAAAGCAGTACAAAGTACTGAGTTGGATGTAGATAGTAGAGGTGAAAGCAGAGATTTATTCTGATTGGACACCTTGGACTTATATACTACATCCTTTGCTCTTTCTGTTTTCTCCTTCAATTATATCTGGGTAATTTATTTTTCTATTACTTCAACTTCGATTATTTTTTTATTTGAGAACAGTTCACATAGAATGCTACATTAGTTTCAGCTGTAAAACACAGAGGTCAACTTTTCCATACATTCGGCTATGCTCACCATACTTGACATGGTAAATAGCTTAGTTACATCTTATTTCAAAGAACTAGTTTTGTCGCCTGAAGTAGATGTTATCAAACTTTTCTCCATCTTCCCCACATGATTATAGGAAGTACCTTGGCCTGCACCTTCCATACCGTAGGGTTGAGGGAAACCAAGAGTGAGGCAGGGAAGGAAACGTAGCTAATACAGGAGTGGATTACTGAGGTCATGAGTTGCTCATTTTGTTGGACCATCTTTCAAGAGGCCATATAAAGCTGCTTCTCAAGGCCATGTTGAGGAAGAAGGGAGAAGAGTATGTCCACTGTCTCTCATTTGTCAATGGTTAAAGATTACCTGCTCAGGGCACTAGTTCCCCTACTCTTCTTTCTTATCATGAGTTGGCTCCCACAAGTCTACCTCAGCAGAGTGAAAGAGCTCCCAAGTAAAATGTGAGAGGTATGTGGAGAAGATGCAAGGCAAGGCCCTATTCAGCTGCACCCACGTGAAATGATTTCAAGTCCGTGTAAAGCTGATTATTACACTGTTGTCTGGGAGTGAAACTCAAAACAAAGGCCTGGAAACAAAGGAAACCGGGAAGATTTGAAATGGTATCTTAAATAATATCTGCTACCAGAGAGGTAAAAAATTGGGTTATTTCAATTATTTGCAGGTGCCTCTGTTTATTTTCACTTTTGACCAGATCTCTGCTTGGCTCCCATAATTTTCAGGATATTTCCTGGTAAATATTTAACAACTACTTCATCAATGGGAAATGTGTGAGTGTGTGTGTTTATGTGTGTGCGTGTGTACAAACATTACTGACTATACAATTAATGTAGCACACCCTTTAGAAATAATAAAATACACAATAAAATTATATATTCTATATAGTCAGGAAACTCTGACAAAATGCTTTCACTGAATTTTGCCAAAAACTCACATCCATAGCTAATGTATGTTTATAATTCACCAATCATTGTACTTCTTTTTTTTTTTTTAAGATTTTATTTATTTGACAGAGAGAAACACAGCTGGAGAGGGAACACAAGCGGGGGGAGTGAGAGAGGGAGAAGCAGGCTTTCCGCCCAGCGGGCAGCCTGATGCGGGGCTTGATCCCGGGACTCCGGGATCATGACCTGAGCTGAAGGCAGTCGCTTAACCACTGAGCCAGCCAGGCGCCCCCAATCATTGTACTTCTAATATGAATGTTGACTGAGATTTTCACATATGTTAAGGTGTTTGATGAAAGTGAAGCTACATAAATTGTAGTCAGAACTCTGTTTACCAGTCAACGATACATATAACGACAGAGTATTGTAATTACAAAGTTTAGAAGTAATAAGGGACTGAATGAAGACAGTGATAATGGAAACAAAGACGTGTTTTGTTGAATCACAAAATAGTTTCAAATGCTAGAAGAATTTTTTATATATATTATTTTTTCAGTGTTCCAAGATTCGTTGTTTATGCCCCACACCCAGTGCTCCATGCAATACATGAATTTTTTAATATATTGTGCAATCACAGTGTGATGTAGTAATAGATTTGACATACTTTTAAGTTTAATCTAATTGTTAAGATCCTCTCCATCAAATCAAGCCTTGATTTTTAGTATGCCAATTTCTATGGTTTAAATATTCCCACCATGACTAATTTTCAGTCTATTAATGTGAGGTCATTAAATGGAGTTAGCTGGAAGGGGGGGCACAGTAGCACACTGAGACAGTATACTGACCACATACATACTGTCACTGTAAATAGCCTAAAGAGTTAGAAAACTGTTCAATGTGGTCAAATAAGTAGTAATACTCTGTTTTTCATTAGAATGTATTGCTATTTTACTTTTAAAAATAATTTATTTAATTATAAATGTGTATAATTTGATTTTTAATAATGGTTCTGCTTAATAACAGGCTACTGAAAATTAAACAATTCTCTGTGCGTACCTCTATGAGCTGTTGTTAACACACACCAGATATGCCAAAAACTCTTTTAAGATTCTGCTGGCTGGGGCAGCCACGTGGCTCGGTTGGTTAAGCGTACCACTCTTGGTTTCCACTCAGGTCATGAACTCTGGGTCATGAGACTGTGCCCCATGTTAGGCTCTGAGCCCCATGTTAGGCTCTCAGGCTCAGTGAGGGTGGGGAGTCTACTTGTGATTATCTTCCTCTCCCTCTGCCCTTCTACTATCTCTCTTTCTCTCTGCAATAAATAATTAAATCTTAAAGATTCTGTTGGCCAATGGTCTCTGTGTTATTTTTAGTTACTATGGGCCTTTGAAAGCTACAGACTCCCTTTGAAAAGATCCAATACAATAAAGGTGAAAGCTGAATGGTGGGAAAAGGAAGATTCTATCACTTCTGATTCAGTTCAAGAAAAGGCCTGCTCATGAAGGGGAATTTAAGTTGGGCCTTGCATGGATTTGGGCATTCGGGAGATGTCACTCCAGATGGACCTAGAAGGACCAGTACAGACTGAGGTGGATTAAGTGTGTGGTGAAGACACAATCTTTCCACCTCAGAGGCAACAAGAAGGGAAGGCCAGGTCCAGTCCGGGATCACAGTGGGGAGGCCCTAATGTGATAGATGAAGAGGCACAAAAGAAGGAGTTTGAGAGAGCAGATGACATTAC
Organism: Spilogale gracilis; assembly: GCA_004023965.1. Taxonomy (NCBI): domain Eukaryota; kingdom Metazoa; phylum Chordata; class Mammalia; order Carnivora; family Mephitidae; genus Spilogale; species Spilogale gracilis. The sequence continues at coordinate 70,813 of PITA01004543.1, forward strand.
TAAATGCACTTAAGAAAGAGTACTCTCTTAAAAATGAGCCAAGAGAGTGGAGTGGTTATCCAGGGAAAAACGACAGAGTATTATAATTACAAAGTTTAGAAGTAATAAGGGACTGAATGAAGACAGTGATAATGGAAACAAAGACGTGATGGAAAGCAGAACCTCTCTGAACATAACTCCGAGGGAGTCAACATTCACGGGGAATACAAAGTGAACAATGGTCTTGGGGATTATGCTATGTGATCTCTTTTTTTGTTTGTTTAAGATTCTATTTATTTATTAGAAAGAGAGAGAACATGAGCAGGAGGAGAGGCAGAGGGAGAAGCAGACTCTCCGCTGAGCAGGGAGACCAACACAGGGGCTTAATCCCAGGACCTGGAGATCATGACCCGAGCCGAAGGCAGACAATTAACTGACTGAGCCACCCAGGTTGCTGCTATGTGGTCTCTTAAAAAAAATACTTGACGGATGATTACTTCACATGAGATTAGAGAGAAAGCAGGAAACTTGGTTAGGAGCTTAATACAGTAGTCAAGGTGAGAAATGAGAGTGAGTTAAAAGTGGTGGTATGGGGCATTGTATCCATACAGTGAAATGTGTGTTCCTAGAATTTATATATCAAAACCTTAACCTCTGGGGCCTCAGAATATTACTGTATTTGGAGACCAAGGCTTTGAATAGGTAATTAAGGTAAAATGAGGTCCTATGGGTGATCCCAAATCTGATACACCATGTCCTTATCAAAAGAGGAGATTAGGCCACAAACAGGCACAAAGGGAAAATGATGTGAAGACAGAGGAAGAAGACAGTCATCCACAAGCCAAGAGTCAGGCCCTGAGAAGGAAACAACCCAGTTGATATACTGATCTCAGGATTCTATCTTCCAGAACCGTGAAGAAACACATTTCTGTTATTTAAGCCACCCAGTTCATAGTTCTTTGTTACGGCTGCCCAAGCAAATGAATACAGCCCTTGGCAGCCATCCTCAAGCAAGATAAAAAGTAGTCTAATTCTGTGGTCAGAGGAATCATGAGTATTTGGAAAGGACATTGGTGTTTGTAATATGTGGACTGAGTGGAATTCTTGCCTTAGCAGTTTCCTAAGCACATGAGCCTAGGCAAATTATATAAATATCTCTGAGCTCTGGTTTCTTAAATCACATCACATAGCATATGACAGCCCAATGTTGGGCACACAATATCCAACTGAAGTTAGTTCTTCGTTCTCTCCTAGTTTTTCTTCCTAACAGTCACAAAACAAGCCTTTAAAGAATGGCGCTAAATAGACTAAGTTTAAATCTCACTTGAATTTGTGAGACCTGGATTCAAATCCTAGCTCTGTCCCTTGCTAGTGTTTGGGCAAGTCACTTAATCTCTCAAAATCTTTGCTGTCTCATCCATAAAATTCTCATAAAGGGACTATTAGGATGAAATGCGATTTTGCGTGTGAAAGGTGTAGAACATAAATACTGTTTAGTGCATAGGAAAGGCTCAACAAGTATGACTATTATTAATCACAAGCAATTTTATAAGTTCTTTTTCTTTCTTTTTTTTTAAGATTTTATTTATTTATTTGACAGACAGAAACACAGCCAGAGAGGGAACACAAGCAGGGGCAGTGAGAGAGGGAGAAGCAGGCTTCCCACCGAGCAGGGAGCCCGAAGTGGGACTCGATCCTTGGTCTCCGGGATCATGACCTGAGCCGAAAGCAGTCGCTTAACCAACTGAGCCACCCAGGCGCCCCTATAAGTTTTTTTTCTGACAGTTTTCTTAGACACTGGTATTTGCCATCACTGTCTATGACCAACTCCTCTCAATAGAAATTCTTCCTCTGTGGTTTGCCTTTACTCTGAATGCTTCAGCTAACACCTACATCTCCCACTTTATATCTCTAGTTAGATACCTGGCAAATGTGAATTCAGCGGTCGCCAAGCACTCTTCCCAGACATTTAAAATTTAAGCTGTTCATTAGATATGGTGATGCACTGAGTGTTCAGTAGTGTTGCTACAAAGTAATAACATCTTAGTGTTTCTTAAAAACATGATCCCTATCCCTGTTGCTTATGTAGGCACCTCACAAAGCAAATTAGAACAGACATAACCTCTGCCATCAGGGAACTTAATAGCTAAAGCATCTTGATTGGATTCACCCAGTGTTTTAATAAAATCACTCACGGTCCAATTCTCTTGTCCTCATTTTCTTGCTGATGAAATCCCAGGATAGTACCGAAGTGTTGGCTTTTTTCACTCTGTTGCACTAATGTCTGCTCTTTCCCCATACTCTAATCCTTTAATCATACCTTTGGGATACTAGAGTGTAGTAAACCATTTGGGATTATCTCACACATACGAATAGCAAGTTATTCTCTGAAGCATATGGAGGCTGCCAATGTGGCTTATTTCTTCCCTGTCCCTCAAGATAGCTTTGATTCCTCCCAGGGCTCCACAGGGCACTTCTGGCAGGAGAAAACCCTGAAATGGAAGTCCTGACTCTTCTTAACTTTGCATTTTAAAAGCAAGTCAGATTAGAAATGATCCTAGGATTCAGGACTATGTTGAGCTATGAACTTGTGGAACTATAAGCCAGCTTCAAAAGAAGTTAAACAACGACAGTCATGCTTTAATAAGAACTCACTCTTATTGATACAAACATGGTATCTATCCAGCTTCCAAGAAATGCCTCAGTGCCATCTCTGTGCCTGGTCTCTTTTCCTGGCAACAGACTCCTCTGCCTATTTACTGGAGATGAGTATATAATTCACTTTACACTTACAGCTCTTCAGTCCCTTGGCTTCAGAGATTGGCCTAAAGGGATGAAATGTTACCTAAACTAATCATCAGGTCTTTTGCTTGGATTTTTCAAACTCAATTTCACAACTTACATAGGGAATGTCTTTATTGCCTGCAAAATCTCTTCATTCTCTGCAAAATAAAAAAATGTGAGCCAAGCACACAGCATGGTTTTAGACACATGAAGAAATGGAAAAAGAGAGTACTCCCATTTAAAAAAAGAGGAGAATAGGAATTGAAAGGCAGAGAGTGGATCTATCAGAATTGGGCTCCTAGTTGTCCTTGCTAGTTTTCTCCTATTTCATCCCCAGCTTTCACAATTACATAAATAAATGAACCCCCTTTTTTGCTTATGCTAGTTTGCTTTCAATGTCTGTCATTTGCAATGACAGTACACTGACAGTAATTCTATTTAAAGCAAAAAAACAAATATAAAATAGCAGAAGAAATAATTCCACAGAGGTATTAGAACTTTAGTTAGACCATAAGGAAGGATAGAAAAAAGAAATGCTTTACTAAATGACACAAAATTATAGATATGGGACAGAACTTTATGTCAGTTTAAGAGATGAGATAATGGATATGAAATATACTTGTGGTTGTTACCAGATTTTTCTAAATTACAGGGTCCATGTGTGTTAGCAATGGGAAAAGCACTAAAATACGGAGAAGTTTCAAAGCCAGACTGAAAGTTTCAACCTAATACAGAAGAAGGAAGTTACAGAATGAAAATAACATTAAAAATTTTTTTTTCCTGGAAGTAATTTGTAACGATAGCTGGAGACAAAATACAGTGAGAGATCTCATGAGAAGCTCCCGAAGGAATCCAATTTTGAGATGACAAGAGCCTGAAATTGGACATGGACAGCAGGAATGGAGAAGAAATAGTTAATTGTAAAGGCACTTATTAAGAAGAAAACAGTGTTTGGCATTACATGGAGTAGTGGAGCCTAGATCACACTTCAGAGTGCAAAGGTAAAATGAGAACAGAAGGTACAAAGGGTGCTTATTGTCTGCAAATTCTAGTACATGGACGTAAAAGGAAGGATGTAATCAATCTAACTCAGCTAAATCAACATTAGCAAAATTAGGGAAGCTTTCCTTCACTTGATATCTTCACTCTTCAGAGTAATATATAATGTTAATTACTGAAAAAGAATTTACAGATAATAAACCAATATCTAAGTAAGTAACTTCAATTGCATTTTACCGGCAGTTAAATATATGATAAACTCCATAATAACCACGGGAGAATGAGTTAGACATTATGACATTCAGTATACAATTAAAGAAATTGAAGTTCAGAAAACTTCAGTAACTTGCTGAAGATCACAAAACTAATAAATATTGGGAACAGAAATCAGGTTTCTGGAATTTACCAAGTTCTCTTTCCATTATATCACGGAAACTTACAAATCCAATTATCATTTTGCTATTAGGAAAAGCTACATTTTCATTTAGAAGAAAAATGGGGACAGAAAAAAAAAGAAATTAACACTATTTAGCATTGTCAAAGTATCTTGGAAATCTTTGTGAAACTAATGAGAGCTACAAGTTGCAGAAGATATTATATTATCATATATGCAAAGAATCACGAGCAATAAAATTCATAGCTGAAGAAGAAAAGCAAGTCAAGATACAAGTAATAATCCACAATACAGTGTGGTGAGATAAACTGAATCATGTAAAGAATTATAATACAGAGAAATGATGGAAATCTGGGATAATTTAAATTTCACTGAAGGGAGTCTTCTAAAAGATACATTCATAATAAATTAAGGTGAACCTGTAATTTCCTTCTCCTTCAAGACCTTTATATTTTAGGATGCCTGGGTGGCTCAGTCGTTAAGCATCTGCCTTTGGCTCAGGTCAAGATCCCAGAGTTTTGGGATTGAGCCCCCATCAGGCTCCCTGCTTGGCGGGAAGCCTGTTTCTCCCTCTCTCACTCCCCCTGCTTGTGTTCCCTCTCTGGCTGTGTTTCTCTCTGTCTAGTAAAGAAATAAAATCTTTTAAAAAAGACCTGTATATTTAAAATGGGGGATTTTTTAGAAGAGTTCAAAATAACATCAGATATTAACCATATTCTGAATAGTAATGAAAGAAAAATAGACTACATAAACTATTTTAAGCTAATCACATCCATCTTTCTAAGAAATGGTATGCTACCACAGTGCTTTAATTCCAAAGACTTCCATTAAATGATAATAAACTAAAGGATGGACAGAACAAAATTAAACAGTAAATATTTACTAAGCATTTACACTTGGAGTTCCTGGGCACTGAGAAGTGTATAAAACAGACTGAGAAAGTCCATACCTTAAGAAATCTATACTACAGTAAAAAAAAAAAAAAAAGCTTACTTTAAAATGGAAACAATTTGATATAAGAGTATAATAAAAGAAATCAGATTAGAGTTTCGATTTTATAAGACATGAAGTTCAAGAAGGATCACATTTCAAGTGAAGAGAGAAAGAAATGAGACAGTGTAAGATCATTAATCAATGATGTATATTCCACTTTGAGTTGGAGAGGAATAATTTTATAGTATAAGAGAAGGTTGTTGGACTAAAAACACAACAGAAAGGCAAGTTGTAGAAGATGGTGAGTGAAGGAGGAACAAATTACCCCCAAACAACTGATCTGAGCATTTTTTGCCCTGATATTCAGCCACCTGTCACTTATTTTTATGGAGATCATTCAGAGGAGAAGAGATATTTTATTTTTATTTACTTTTCTTGGTCTACTCCACATTTACAGGTTCTCCATTGCCTCAAAGGGTCTATGGATAAAATCATAACATTCATGACATTGATTAGGCAAAAATCAAAAGAAACATACCAGAATTTGTGTAGTACAGTATGCCAGTGGTCAGAAGGAAACGGATCATGACTGCCTAAATATGAAAAGAGGCCTAAAATCAATAATCTAAGTCTCAACCTTAAGAAACTGGAGAGAAAAAGATCAAATTAAACCCAAAGCAGGCAGAAAGGAGGAAGGAGGGAGACACATTTTGATAAAAATCTAAAACAGAAAAACAATTGAGAAAATAGATGAACCTAAAAGCTGAATCACTACCTATACTGACCAAGATTAAAGGGGACTTGGCATAAATCACAAATATCAGGAATGAAACAAGGACATCACTATACAGCATATAGAAATCAAAAATATATTAAATGAATAATACTAACAACTCTATGACCACAAAGTGATGACTTAGAAGAAATGAGATAAACCTTTCCAAGAAAAATTTACCAATAGTCCCTTAAGAAAAAATGGATATTTGGAATAGTTTTATATCTAGTTAAAATATATGAAGTTAATACTTGAAATTCTTCCAACAAAGAAAGCTCCAGGTTCAGATCATTCCACTACCCGATTCTTCCAAACATTTAGGGAAGCTATAATAACACTTCAGTAAAATCTCTTCTAGGAAATAAGATAAGAGAAAGCAATTCCCAATTAATTTCATAAAGCCAGAATTGCTCTAATATCAAAATCTGAGAAAGATATTACAAGAAGACTACAGATAGGAAAAATCCTCAATAAAACATTAACAAATCCATCCCAACAATAATAAAAGAGACAATATATCACAATAGAGTGGGGCTTATTCTAAAGTACTCTCAAGACTCAACAAGAAGAAAACAAAGAATTCAGTTTTCAAAAATAGGTGAGGGCGCTTAGGAAGATGATGGAGTGGATGATCCTGAGCTCACCTCTTCCCACAGAGGCTTCAGGCCAGCAAACTGTCTGAGACACATAGAGTGTAATCCACTCTGAAGATGACCTGAAGGCTGGTGGAACAGCTTTTCTACAGCTAAGGACATAAAGAGCCTCACAACATGGGCAGGAGAGGCAAGGATGCAGCAGGGAACCAAACCCCTACATGGCAACTCCCAAGGAGGAGGGATATCACAGACATGGAGGGCCTCCCTGAGGGACAAGGGGATCAAGTTCTGCAGTGGGCTTCCCCACTCTGGGGATTTGCACAGAGAAAACAAGCCCTGGCTTGAAAATCAGTAGGATTTTACCCTCTGGAAAACAGTATGGAGTTTCCTCAAAAAGTTGAAAATAGAGCTACCCTCAGACCCAATAATCACACTACTGGGTATTTACCCTCAAAACACAAATGTAGTGATCTGAAAGTACAAGTGCACTAAATGTTTCTAGCAGTAATGTCCACAATAGCCAAACTATGGAAAGAGCCTAGATGTCCATTGATAGATAAATGGGTAAAGAAGATGTGGTTTACACACACACACACACACACACACACACACACACACGACACACACTGGAATACTATGCAGCCATCAAAAGACCCCACAAAATCTTGCCATTTGCAGTGACATGGATGGAACTGGAGGGTATTATGCTGAACAAAATAAGTCAATCAGAGAAAGACAAGTATATGATCTCACTGATATGAGGAATTTGAGATATAAGACAGAGGATCACAGGGGAAGGGAAGGAAAAATGAAACAAGATGAAACCAGAGAGGGAGAGAAACCATAAGAGACTCTTAACCTCAGGAAACAAACTGAGGGTTGCCAGAGGGGAGGGGGTTAGGCGGGTGGGGTGGCTGGGTGATGGACATTAGGGAGGGTATGTGCTATGGTGAGCGCTGCAAATTGTGTAAGACTGATGAATCACAGACCTGTACCCCTGAAACAAATAATACCTTTTATGTTAATACAAAATAAAATAAATTAAAAAAAATTTTTTAAAGAAAATAAGTAGGGCTTTACTTTGAGAGCTTTGAAAATCAGTGGCTTTAACTCTGGAAGAGTTGGAGGGTTCAAGAAAACTAAGACTCTGGGCCAGCATACTCTTTCACTCACTCCAACACAGCACAAAGGCATCAGTCTGAAAAGCACCCGGTTTATATGTGAAGGAGATTTGCTGACTAATTCCAGGGCAAGTGCTAGAGGGCAGAGATCTGTAAGAACTTCCTCTGGGAACAGAAGGACTGGCAGGTGCCATTTTCCTTTCCCTGATTCAGCCTAGCTGAAGCTCACAGGGGCCCGTTCTGACACTCTTCATCTACCCTGCGAGCACTGTCTGCCCCACCTCACCATTCCCTTGGAAACCTGCCCACCTAACAAGCCCCAGCAAGTACTCCTCCAGAGCAAATCCTGATTTGGGGAGAGGGGAGGGGAGGAGTAGAAGTCCTGCCCGCTCATTAAGAGACCTTTAGGGCAACATCAAGCATACTAACATTTGCATCATCAGGGTCTCAAAAAAGGAAGAGATATATATGTGAGAGAGATATTATTGTAGAGGATATACCAGTGAAGAGTAAATATTCTTACAGCAAAGACAATTTATAATAGTTTAGAACGTTGACATTATTATTAATTAACGATTACCACAGATGTCAGGAAACCAAGTAATAACTATTCATTGGTTCCTCAGATTTCTCTCTGTCTATTTCTGCTTTGAATAATAGCCAGAGCAGCTTGTGGAAAAATAATAATGATAAATAGCGAATTTTATATTCCTTATAGCTCAAAATATTTTTATAACCCAATTATGATAGTCAACATTTATTATTAACTGTGCAAAATTCTTTACTGTATTGTTTTATTTAATACTCATGGTATAACTCAGAGATGGGAATGGTTATTATCCCTTCTCACAATGAAGGACACAACCTTACTGACATTAAATTATTATTAAATTACAAAGCTACAGATCAGGATTCAAATTGCAGTCTGTCTGTTGTCAAAGCTAATCACCCCTATAACCTAGCTGAGAAGTAGTTTTCAGAATTACCTCCCTTCCACAGATGATGAAAATGTGTCACAGAGTCTGTTATGCAATCCTGTGATACAAACTTCCCCAATCTAAAATCCCCTGGCATTGGGGCACCACCTGGGTGGCTTAGTTGGTCAAGGTTAAGCATCTGCCTTCAGCTCAGGTCTGATTCCAGGGTCCTAGGATTGAGTCCCGCATAGGGCTCGATGCTCACCTGAGAACCTTCTTTTCCCTTTCCCTCTGCCCCTCCCCTTGCTTGTACTCTCTATCTCCTTCTGTGTCAAATAAATAAATAAAGTCTTTAAAAACATAAAATAAAACCACTCAAATCAAATCAAAAAGAAGAACTCAGGGG